>KV751343.1:4636643-4686813 GCA_001698575.1 Mola mola
TAACAAAAAGTAGGCATCAAATTATGTAAGAATTTAGATGTGTGTGTACATGTATTAAATATTAATAATCCTTCAAGAAATGGTCTCAATGAAATGCAAAAAACTAGAAAACTAAAGAAAGCAGAACCGTTTTTGTCTACTTTGTTATAAAACAGTGTTGAAAACAGTATCTAGGGACTAGTAAGTAGTAGTGTTACTTGTCATATAGTAAACATATATTCTGATCATATAGTTGTTTGAATATGATCCAAAAAAATGACTTCACTACAGTACATCACAGGATTTTAACAGTATTCATTTTTTTTAACAACTGACAACTATGAAACTGAAATGTAGGTTTAATTTTTGTTAACAAGACAAGAATGGACAAAGATTTTAGTGGCGGACGGACGGTTATTCAAAATGTATGATATTCTCCAGGTCTAGTTAGTCTGTCAGAATATGGTGATGTGTGCAGACTAAATCCCAGTAGGTGGGTTTCCATACGCTTGTTTTTCTGTTCAATTTGGGCATAATTTGCAAACATGAATAAGAATGAAAAAAAAAACATGCTGAAATAGTGCAGAGATGTTTTTCCACCTCAGGAAGGCAGATAAGTTGGTGGATCAATTAGGGTAAACGTGAATAAGCACAATTAAAAGATTAAGCGAATTAAACACGATACTTAAGAAATTATTTGACATAAAGACCACCCAAAATTTCTGTGTTTCACTGCTGGGGAGAAACATTGGAGGCAGCAGCAAATGAAAAGCACATATCTGCAGTTGTAGTTGACTGTCTGTAGTATTTCCAATTTCCACTGTGCTATTTGTTATTGCGTTTTCCTCTCCTCTTCCTCTATGCTTAGTTAGTGGTGATCTTTAATTGCGTCAACAGGTTGGCTTCTTCTCCTTTGCTAAACAGAATCCTGACCTCACTAGAAAGTTTGCTAACTCCCAATAGTCGCATAACGTTAGTGGCTAGAAAGACGCACAAATGCAAATTTTCTTTTTCTTTTAATTTTTGCAAAATTCAGTAAAATGTCTAGTGCATTTCAATGGAAGCCCAGTTGCCGTTAGCCTTCTCCTGCTCTCTGTCCATACTCTGGTCAGGGAAAAGGGGGAATGAATCAGGAATAACCCCTTCACTTTCACCAGCAGTGGTAAAACAGCAACCAGCAAACTGAAGAACCTGTAGCCTGACGGCAACATAGCTCGTTTCAAAACATCCAAAGCAAGTTTAGACCCCCAACTAGCTGCTCACCGCCGCTTCTTCAGTCACTTACACTCATCTTTTTCTGTCTCTTGGTGCACTCGCTCTCTTTCACTCCACCACAAGTCGTACATATCACCTTCTTCTTAACAAAGCCACGCTGTAACACCGGGTGGCGACAACAACACTCGGATTAAATTAGTTTAATTAAATGAATTAAACTTAAATGACTTAAAGTGACTGGATTTTACTGAAAAATACAGTTAGGTCCAGAGGTATTTGGACAATGTTCGGACAGCTGTTATCATTTTGCCTCTATAAACCACAGCAATGGATTTGAAATGAAACAATAAAGGTGTGATCAAAAGTGCAGACTTCGAGCCTTAATTTAAGAGATTTAACAAAAAATATGGCATTTACCATTTAGGAATTACAGCCATTTTATGCAGAGTGCCTCCATTTTCAGGGGCTGTAAAGAATTTGGACAACTGACTGACAAGACTTTGACAGCTAGGTGTAGCCTGTTGCCTTGTAACCTCAGGACAAACGCAGCAGATAAAAGGTCTGCATTTGATTTCTGGTGTTGAATTAGCATTTGGCAGCTGTTTGACGGGAGCAACAATATGAAGGCAGCAGAAACTTTAGGAGAGGCCAATTCAACCATTTGGTGCATTCTTAAAAAGAAAGAATGCACTGGGGAACTCAAGAGACCACAGCAGACAACTTTTCCTTGGTGAAAAAAAACCCCTTTACAACATGGAGAGAAGTCAAGAATACTCTGGAGAAGGTCGGCCTATCAGGCGATTATTCACTAATGAAAACAGTATTGTGAATATAATATAAGATTCATGTGAATATTATGTTCCGTCTCTGCCTCTAAATCGCTCTAAGTCCTACACACACAACCTTAAAGGGAATAGCCAAGAGGACTGTGTAATATCTAATAAACTACATATGACCACATGTTTCTGCATCAGTAATGCATCATTAACATTGTGATTCAGTCAGAAATTGGCAGGTAATAAAGCAACTTTCATAAAATATCACTGACCATACAGTATAACAGCATCAGTGACTTGTGACAGTTGCGTCGAAATATAAAAATTTTTTTGTTATACTTGTAAATGCAATTATAATAAAAGTGGCAGTGGTAATAGTACCAGATGTTGTAGTGGTAGTTGTGCTACACAAAGTAGTTTTACTATCAATAATAGTAATAGTTTTACAGTCTACTAAAGTTTCATACCGACATGTAAGTATGTAAGTGTGTGCTAAGAAGTGCACAATAACATCATATACAGGCAGTGGTATTCTTATGAAGGGCACTTATAACGACTTAAATTAGACGTCCCATTAATCCGACAGCGTAATCCCTCCATTGCATGGAGCGAGCAGTCTATTCAGCCGGAGAATGGATTAGAAAACACTGAGACTCTGTGTCTGCGGTCACTGGTCTATAACACCTCATAAAGGTAATATGCAGCCTGAGTGCGTGCGTGGGTTTGTGTGGGTGCGTGCGTGCGCGTCTCCTGCTGTGCCGGTGGTCAGCATTGTATAACACAGAAAGTTTGCGTGCGTGTGTGCGTGCTGGTTGGCATGTTGTACTTGTGGATAATGTCCGTCTTTTCTCCCTTTGTGGTTACCTGGTGAAGGGGAAAATCCCTGTGAGGTGGTCTCCGTGCAACATGGACTACAGCGAGGCGGGCCTGCAAAAGAGGAAACAGTGAATTAATAAAACCCCATTTCAAGTCAGAGAGCTCCGCGATATGATGAAGGGGACAGTTTTACTGGACAAAGTAAAAGAAAGACTAAAGATAATATACCACAGTTTGCAAATGTTGTAACTTTTGACCAGTCAACGCAGAGGTCTACTGAACCAAAGCTTAATACAAATATGTTAATTTTAATTGAATGGGACTACGGACTTTACATTTTGTGTCTTTGTTCCCCAACTAGTCACATCCCCGTGTAGAGGCTTTATTCATTACTATCGCGACAAAACTAACTCGCAATCAGCCTTTTAAAGGAATTTAGCCAACATGACACATTTTCGAGAGCCCTTGCTCTCTTTCGACCAACTCATCGTGTTGGCCGCACTGTGTCCTTTAATTGTAAGTACGATATCTGTAAAACTCTTATTCCAACCATTGAAGTAAAAAATAGCAAACAAATGCATTTCTTGACCTCACTGCATCTATTCCCTGACACCATTTGTTAAATGCAAATTGGAACGGATGGGCAAAAAATGCAGATGGCAAATGGGAAACAGTAATAATAATAAACATCTATAACACTTTGCTGCTGAATGGGAAAATCTATACTATACAATCACAAAAAGATATGGGTCAGGAGATGCATGACTGCACAGCTCTCACCGTAGTTTGGAATGAATGTGTTCATTATGTACTCTTGCATCCCAAATGGGGAAAATCCTTAAAGGTGGTCCTAAAATGGTTTCATTTGCAGCGATGATGAATAGTTATTACTGTGTATGTGTGCGTGTGTGTGTGTGTGTGTGTGTGTGTGGGTAAACATGCATCTTAGAAGTGTGAAGTACCCACTGTACCAAGGCTTTGCTTCTAAAATGAGGCTCAATTATCTAATTTGGAAAATAAGATGAAATGATTCAATTTGCAACAGCATTATGAACTTATAGCACAGAAATGCTGAATGGTTTCATAAACCACATGAAGTACTTGTTTAAATCTCTGTACATTGCTTTGCTTCTAATAGTCTGGTGATGAGGCTCTCTACGTTAGCAAACACTAACAAGGAGAAATATATTGTTATTCTTTCTTATTCTAATGCAATTTACCAAACGCAGTACAATGGTTTCATTTTGTTCAACTGGCCTTATTTTATCAGACACCTGTTTTAAACTTGATTGTTTTGGGTTTTTTTGTCAGCAACATTAACCTCGCTAAGCAAATTGCAACAATTTGCTGTTCCTAAAGTCACACTTGCTTACTAAGCTGCTGGAGCATCCCGGAGATGCATTGCTTGTCAAGTGGCAGCGATATCTTCCCATTAGGTCAGCACTTCTTGTGAACTCTGTGTCACTTTGTACCGCAGCCATTTATCCATTTTGACTTGCTTGCTGGAGTGTTTTCACAGCTCACCGAAGCAACCTACTTGCAGAAAATCTTTTTTGTACTAATGTAGGTACATGTGCCCTGGTCATGCTGTGAAAAGCTCGGGTGGGCACATACGAAGTGTCAGGTACAGTGCGGAACAAAAATCTTATAATCCACTAACTCTTCGCTATTCATTATTATTTCACAGGAAAGCTGTCCCAAATACATAAGGCCCCTACCCTGCTCAGCCCTGTCTGCCAAGCTCCAACTCTGGGTTTGATGTTCCTCCAACGCCCATCAGGCTATGATTATTTCATTCCTTTTTTAACATAACACATCAATTATTCAACCTATGCTAGACCAGATTTCATTTTTTTGATTTAACAAAAACGGCTTTGCGCATGTGTGTGTGTGTGTGTGTGTGTGTGTGTGTGTGTGTGTGTGTGTGTGTGTGTGTGTGTGGCCAAACATCTTAGGAGAGGCTGAATATAAAATACTCTGCAAAGATAACATCTCATGCACCGTATGGTGATAGATGGATGGTGAAGCGGTGGATTAGACAAGAAAAAGGAATGCAAGTACTGTGGAATAAATAATGACTTTGTTAGCATAGGATGGCAAATGCTCCTTTTACTCCACCATAAATCACCTCCCATCCTCAAGGCAAACGGTTCACACAAGTGTAACGGTGACCGTGGGTAGTGTGTTATTATACAGCAACACAAATCCATTAGCTCCAGGTTCTGCACCAAGAGTAGCCCAAACTTATACTTTAATTCCTAAAAGTTTTTAGTCCCTAAAGCATTTCATTGTTAAATTAATTAGCTTGCAATGCACAAGCCTCTCATTAATTCCTACCTTTGGTAAAATGATTCCTTTATCCTTTGGCCTCATTTTCTCTCTATTCTCACACGCTCCCTGTCTCTCCCTCTCCTACCACTCCTCTCTTCCTCTCTCAATCTCATCTCTGCTAATGAGCCCACTTAAATCTTTGCCAAAACACAAACAGCAAGAGGAGAAGAAATAAGTACAGTGCTTACTGGATACTCTGTTTGTTAAAGGATTCATCATGTGAGCTGTTTTCAATAAATAATAAATGCAAGTGCTGACTTTTGTCTGCAGACAAGACTTTGGGACATGAATTATGCATTGTTATTCCTGGATAGGGCAATAGAGGGACACGGTGGCAGCGCTTGCTGTGTGAGTGAGAGCGTATGTACGTGAGTTAGATCCCTGGTACACACTGTGACTACAGTTTCTGAGGTTTTTGATACATTTTGCTGTGATTATAACTCCATGAGATTGTTTTGTGTGTATGTCCTGCACATATAGAACACTTTACCCATAACTGAAAAGTAATGCTTTATTTACATTTACAGGTATACAGGTTTAGTCTTGCTTTGTCTCTGTGTTTTGGCCTTTCTTCCACACACAAACAGCATTTTGGGTCACTGAAAATTTGCCTTTTGCAAACCTCCACCCAGAGTGAAGATGTTCAGTAACTTTGTTTTAATGTTGACGTGTAGACAAGCAAATCTGAGGATTCGTTTTGCAGTGTCACAGTGTGAGCCTTTATTCTTCTTGTCCGACAACAGAATGTGCGCATTGTGTTGTTTACAGGAAATTTTCTGCAACGGTGGCCAAAATATTGTTTTTTACCTGCTTACACATGCACTTACACACAGTTACTCTCCTTCTGCTGTATATAGAGGATCGCTCACACGACCCAGACCGCTCGGCCGACAACGTTGCCAGTTTGGGACTTGACCTGGTCAGAACTCTGTTTGGTAACCAAGTTTTAGTCATTTTTGACCCAATCAGTTCTAGTACTAGTTTGGAGCCAAAACTGGCTCTTGGCCTACTGAGATTCCAGAGTAGCACCAACGCTTTGCTCCTCTAGGACAAAGAATCAGGGTTATCATGATCACAGACCACATAAAAACCTATTCATGCCATTTTTAATACTTTTTTGTTCTAGACAATATAGGCGATGTGATAAAGTGATGCAAAGACATACAGCATGCGGTGGCTCTGGAACAGCAGACTTGTTCTGAACCAACACTAGCAGCCAAGGACACTGGAACCTGCTTAGTCATAAAGGCTTGTTTGAACTCCGGGGTCCATCTACTTCAGTTAATTCAACTACTTCTACTGTTTTGCTGTGAAGCTCTAAAACATTTTGTGGCGGAGGAAATTTACACAACTTGCCAATGGTATTACATGGGGAATGAATTCATATTTGGGGGCAAATTGTTGCTCTGAGCTCCAGGAAACGTACTCATGTTCCTGTTCAAATCCAACAGACTGCAACATTCAGTTAAAGTTGTTAGGTTTATTTATCTGGATTGGGCGGGGTGCATGTGTGTGTTTTCGCTCATTTGTCCTGTGTGTAGGAGGTGTGTGATCTGGCCGTCAGAGCGTATTTGTGTATTTTTGCATTTGATCTCTACTCTCCTTTCTGTCCTTTATTTTCTCCCTCGCTGTTTGCTACTCTGTAATCACTACAGCAACAAAGGAGGCGGCGTTTCCGCTGAACAGCTGAAAGGTTCCACTTGCAATGGGAAAATGGCTGTGGCTTTTTCTGCCGCTTCTCATCCGCTTCAGTGGGGAACGTGAGTGGAAGAACTTGACTTAAAATCGGGAAAAAGGGAATAATTACAAAGAAGAGAAAGGCACCCATCCACCCGCGACAGCAGTCATCACTGATCTCTGCTGTCATTTCACTCGGCGGTAAATAATTAATCAAAAGAAACAAAGGGGAAACAAATATGCAAATATTACCCGAAAAGGCCAGTAACATCAGCCGAGCACCACATGGGAAGAATAATAGTGGATTATTACCATGGCTGGTTACGGCTGTGATGAATTTGAATTCTTCTTGTTTCATCTACCTTGACAGTACTGAAGTCACACATTCACAGATAATAAATAAATAAATAAATAAATAAAAACCTGGAGGGATTTGAGGGTTTGATTGAGGAGGGAGGGATGGATTAAGGACAGGGGGAATGGAAGGATTGAGGGAGGGGGGGTATGGAGAGGGGTAGTCGACATTGGAGGGATACAAGAAAGAGATTTGAGAGGGGAAGGGAGGAAAGGAGGGAGGGAAGCTTTTGAGGGTGTATTCAACAGAACTGTGAAAGGTAGCCATCAAGGCTTTTGATGAAAAGTGCAGGCCTTCTAAAGCTTACGAGTGACAGCATATGATTTGGTCAAAGCAGGGAGCTTTTCAAAGGCAGACATTCTCACTCGCTTTCATATCTCCCCCCGTTGAATATAACTTTGGGGCTGAGCTCAGGCAAAATTCTGAATTAGTTTGACAGATTGACTGCCTGTGGCATTGTCCTTGTGACTTACGAACAGTAGGCTGCCCTGAAATTAAGTTGGATTACATGTAGTGTTTCAGAAACCTGTCCCACATTGGCAGCAAGGAAGGAAGCCATAAAGTCATTGAGGAAGTGACTTGCAATCCTGCCTGCCTTGCATAATTAATTATCACTGGCCTTGGGCCTTTAATGGTTAAGTGGTTGATAAAAGTTTGGGAGCTACGAATGAAAACATTTACGGTTTGATTGAGACGGTCCGAAAACATGTCTGTTAAAACGTTCCGCTGCCCTTACCTCTTTCAAAACTCTTACATTCTGAAATCTTAAATATATTTAGCAAGAAAAACAGAAAATTAGAGATGTGCAGATTTTGCACATAAGAAAATCTGCTTTTTTCATCCTTAATGCTACAAGCACAACACTTACAGGTCATGTGTGCTCTGGCCCACTGCTGTGACATTGGCCACAGAGATTTCTTGGTGTGGTGCTTGAGGCCAATTAGCAGGTTGGCTCTATACCAGCAGTATGGACAGCTTTAGCTGGCCAACGCTCATTAAAACTGAGCGTTGACGTTTACTGTCCTTGGTCAGTTGCTTGGTAAGAGATGATAGAGACAATTTGCCCGTACATAATTTGTTTCTCGTTCCTTCCCCACCTCTGTTTTGGTTTGGCAGTTCGATCACGACAGTGAGTTCCAGTGTGTTCTGGAAATATCATGAAATAATGGCTATAAAAAAATAACCACATACTTCTTGACATTATATTGATATTCCTTTGGATTAAGAAATGTCTAAACCCCAAAACTGCAGTTTTTAGCTAAAAAAAAAATGTATTTGGGTGTTTAGTAATGGTTTGGATGTGTTACATGTGTTACATATGTAATATGCACAGTGACTGACCTCTACAGGATGAAATCTTTAACGGAGGCGACGACTGCCACCCCCCCCAAAAAAGATATGACCAAAGTATGACCAAATGATGGCAGTCCCCCCTCTGTAAGGTACAAGTTTGTCTTCGTCTCATCTCGCTGATACATGTAATGTGTGTGGTAGAGTGACCGAGCGTTACGCTGTGTAGCCACGCAGACACAGAGCAGCTAAGCGCTAACACAGACATTCAGTCATGCATGTCTGCTCGTTAGCGTCTTTGGCGTGTAAAAAAGGTTGTCGACGAACATTTTAATCACAGTTTTCATTCAAGAAATTAACACTGCTAGAATTCGCTCCTCCATGTCTGCTTGTTGTTACTCGAAACGTAAAGCGCGGGGCAAATGACGTAAAAAGCTGCTGTGTATCACGTAGCAGACGCCACTTTGCTAGAATGGCAATATGAACGATGGAGGAAAATATCTATCGATAGACATTTTCTCTTGCCACAATATACATTTTCATATCGCCCCTCCCTTTGAGGGAGTGAAATATTGACAGTATTTAGCATATATAAAAGGGAAAAAAAAGTTTTTTTGGCCTGATGTTGGCCTGTCCTTGGGGGAAACCCCTGCACATAGAAACACACAAATGCATTATGTAGCAAATTGCAGGCAATTTAGCCCATTCCACCATAAATGACCAAACACACCCACGATACTGCTCTTTGCATGTAAACGCATGCACGTGCACAAAATTGGACACACATGCCTGTGAGGTTCTTTTCTGATAATGGTGTCTGCTCCACTCTCTCACACATGCAGATAATAGTGCCTAATTTAGGCCTTCATATCTGTAGGGTTCTCCAGAGGACTAGACCTCATCAGGAATATATCGGTGACCTACATACTACAGCAGGAGTACTCGCGCAGACACGCACACACCAAACATCTTCTATACAGGCGTGCACAGTGCATGCAGGCATCACGCAGACACATGAACATGCCTTTAGCTCTGGGTATAAGTGAGCCCACACGATCAGACACACACAGAGGAACAGACATGCAGACGTCTCTTCACGTGCTGTATATGTCTGTGTCCGCCCACTCCACAAAACATGTATGGGCAGACTGTGTGTTGAAACAGATGCACTCCCTCATTTTCTCTAAAGTATAAAAATAGAGTCATGCTAAAGCCTTTATAATAAAAGCAACTTAAAAGGGAAATTGTGTTATGAAAATTCTGAAATGAGACACTGAAAAGTTTCATTTGCATTATGCAGGCATTAAATGTAAAGCACATTTTGTCCTAATGATTTTTGCAAGACTGGCCTTTAGGTTAAAACTCAAAATGTTTACAAGTCAATATTATGAGTCATTCAGGAAGTAAGTAAGCACAAGTATTTTTACTTGTACCGTGAAATGCAGACTCCTAATATGATCAACTGCTTTAATTTTATAGTACACTCAACAGTCTCCCCAGTTCTTTCAAAAAGGGGCTTCAGTGAGGATTATGGGTAGATACAACATAGCTGAATGTGTGTTTTCGGTGTGTTTAATAGCAGTTGGCGCTTTCTGCGGAGGGCAGATTTGCCTGTGATTTGATACTGTAAGTGCAGCATGTGTTTTCTGTCTGCCCCAGACAGACCTCCAGTTATGATTCATCATTCATGGGCATTGTCTGTAAGCTTCACAGTCGACTAAATGGCCGACTGGACCAGACAGAGAGAAAGAGAGAAGGAGAAGCTCATCAAAACACAGCAGAAGGCCGTGCTCATACGCACGTATTATTACTGCAAACACCTGGACCTCCTGTAAGTCAGAGACTAAAGGAGAAGAGAGGTGAAGAGTCAGAGAGCGACGTGTGCTATGACACAGAAAAGAGAGGCCATAAAGGAGCTGATTATTACAGTATTGCTATCTTATGGGTGCTAATATCTTATATCTGTCAATGACCCTGTGTCATTGGCACCCCGTGATAAGAGCTAAACTATATTCAATAGAAGGTTAAAGGGAAGTTGAGAGCTCCTGTCTACAACGTGGTGGAGACATACTTCGGCATTTATGACTAACTGTCTGCTCAGCACTATGTCGGTAAATGGCTAAAGGAACCTGAATAATACACATTATTGGTGGCTACACAAAACGGAGAAGGAGCAGGGGCTGGACCACAAGTAGTGCAAAAATAGTCATTGGAACCAGCATGGAAACGCATTAAGTGTCATCAGGTTTATGGGTGGTGAGAGCGACTTGGCTCAGTGGTGAAGAGGAGCTGACTCATACTTTGTGTTGTCTTTACTTAGAACTGCAGCGAAAATGTAATAGCTGCTTTTGGAGCTGGTGATGGACCACAAGTGATGGAGTGTTCAATTAAAAATAAAGCAGACGCCCTCACCCACCCATCATGTCTTTACCATGAGTGACCTTGGATTGTGCTTTGTTTCACTGTGGTCAATTGAGACCAACTCTGCATAAATTGGCAAATGTGCAGTATGACTGATATAAAGAAATGGTCATATTTCTGAACTGAAATGGCCTGCTTTATTGGACTTGTCACAAATGCAGGTTTACAAAACTGTTTTTATGAACCGGAGCTGCAGAAAAGTTGATCCTCACAGAATAGGCTTAGAAGGCAGCGCCAGACACCGATTGTATAATTATCTGCTGCCTTACTCTAATTACAGGCAGATTGCAGGCGCAAATTGAATAAAATCTGAGCTGAGCTCTCACGTACGTAAATCTACCCTGAAGCAGAAGAGTGGAAACTTTAAACTCAGTGAGCTGACTGATTTTTATTAAATGCCTGTGTGAAACAATGGAACTCCTACCCAGCCTGACAGTGGATAAAACTAATGTGCTTGTGTGATTGTAAAAGCTGATTTGTTCAAAACAACAGACAGAAAAAGCTCAGCTTGTCTCTTCCTGCCTCAAGGCAGGACAGAAATAGAACAAATCATCTGTGAATCTGACTTACAGTAGCTGCCGTACTGTAAGTCAGTGTAAATTAGAAAAAGAAAACAGGAAATCTTGATCACAAATGAATATAAGCTGCATAAGGCATCGTTATATTTTTAGACTAATATGTAAAAACAACAACAAAAAAATAAATGTTGTGGAAAACGTTTGCATAAGGACACTTCAAGCTAAGTTGGAAGAAAAACATAAACATTATATCGGCTAAAGATATGCATGCAAGTATTGTAAATGTGAAGATGTTGTTATGCTGACATCAGCATTTATGTTGCGTTTAAATACAGTCTTAGAGACACAAGTCTGCACTTGCTTCTTGGTCATATTTCTCTTTTTATATCCACTTCAGGCTTAATTTGTGCAGCACATGACTAAACATTCTAAAAATTTTGAATTTAGAAACATTTTGCAATAATGCACTGATGCAGATTTAAACATGTTTGCAGACATAGTGGAGTCGTGCACTCTGAGTTAGTTTTTATATCTTCTGGAGCTATAATTCTTGTTTTACCATCATTGTAACTTCTCATGCTTTTCTCTAACTTTGTTTAAAGAAAAAAAAAAAAGAGAAGGAGAGAGGATAAGGGTGTAGTGCGGTGGTGACATGTCTTGATTGCACGATGTTGTTTTTCCTGAAATGAGAGACAAAGCCATGGAGAATCAGATGTAAATGGGCAGAGACACCACATGAGAGACTGACAGACGCAGAGTAAAACAAGGACAGGCAACGCAGACAAGATATTGTAATCATACGTTCAGCGTGTGCTACCAAAGAGCTGAGCCACTGTTATGTAAACTCGAATGAAACATTCATGAGCAAACCATCGTCTCACTATCAGCCCATTGGGACAGCGCATGAATGACCCATATGGCCGGTTGGCCACTATCTGAAACTCATCTATCTCATCAACCTTTATTGGGAATGAATCGGAAGGATCATATGTTGCCGCAGTAACTAAGTCTATATTCAAACCTTTAAAACAAAAAGGAAAAAAAAGGGTGGTGAGGGGTGTTGGGGGGCAAGATGGTGAGAAGGGGATTAGGCAATAAGAAGACAGATGAGATCAAGAGACAGCTCTGACACGCTTAGGCAGTGCATGCTTTCTGTCAGCTTGGGAGCAGCTGAAATAACCACACACACACACACACACACACACACACTCAGAGGCCAAGATATGCCCAGACACTGTGATGTGGTTAGCTGTGTCCCTGGCTGGGTGTATATAGGGGATGTTTAGAAAGGGGTTGTACTGTAGGAAGCCGTGCCAACACCACACCCAACCACCATAGAGAGACTGGGACTTAGTGGGCTTTGGGCTTCTGTTGTGGTTTCTTTAATTCTCTCCATCTTCTCCCTCTCTCTGTATCTCACCCTATCTCCTGTCTGTTTCTCGGTCCAGCGCACCGCTTCCCCTCAGCCGGTTCTCTGTATTTTTCTTCTCTCCGCACCCATCGATCTTTCCCTCGTCTTTAACCCATTCATCTCGTACTTCCTCAAAATTAATACCGCGCGTAACGTTTGCGGTGATCTAACGGCATGATATAATGCATCAAACCCGAGAGGCAGAGCAAATGTCTGTAGCTCAGCAAACTGAGCTCATACCAGCAAACAGGAATATGGGAGAAAAGCCTCTGGGACACTATGGAAGTATAGGTTTTAGGAAATATCAGATCTGTGCCAAGAATTTTTAAAGAACCTGATCTTTTGGGCATGTGTAGGCCTAAGTGCTGAAACATGAACACAGGAGGAGTTTAGATTATGACTGTAATAAGTATAGGAGCCTCCTGCCAGATAAACCACACTGCCCTGTGATCATAAGGTGGTGGGCTTTGCTGAGGTTTAGGGCTTCTGTTGTGGTTGCTTTGTACTTTGAAGCTATTCAATTTTTTTTTTTTTCCAGGATTATCATGACATTCACTCAGCATTTCTCCACCACTCAAGGACTCTGTCCTCTGTCACCCCAAAATCCCTTTATTATTTCTTCTAAAGAGCATGATTTCAATAACCCTTAATAGCTGGAAGACGATATACAATAACCAGAGCTACATTTTGTCCTTTGATTTTCTCAGACTTGCAGCTGCTCTCGTACTTTCTTCCCTCCGCCTTCCTCTCTCTCTCTCTCTCTCTCTCTCTCTCTCTCTCTCTCTCTCTCTGTTCTTGCGTAGAAGTTGAAAGCCGAAGCTTTAACCTGCCTTCTGTGTCGCTAGTCACACAGGCACGATCAAGAGCGCGGACATTTAAGTGATCACATGCTAACACACACTCCCACACACACACATGTGCCTGCCACCTCACACACGGTGGTAGAGCCCTGGGTGAGCATGTGCACACATGGAGCCTGGCAATCAGATTTCATATAAAAACACATGCGCGTACACGCTCTTATCATCCACCCCCGCAGCCCATCTTCCCCTGTTTCCTAAACCGCAAACACCCACACACTGCTTCTTGATTCAATTAGACCACAGTCAAGATGAGATTGTGACATATACCCCCCCATGGACAGAAGTGGGAGATGTGCATGTCTGTTTTTGTGTGCAAGTGTGTGCGTCGATCAGGAAAAACTTCTAATTCACCATTGCTGTTCCTGCTCTTTGTGCAGGTGGATGTAAAATGTATTACGATTTGTCCCAGAATACATTCTGCTCCAGACTTTCACATATTTCTTTCTTCACATCTTATTCTATTGTCTTTTCTTTCCCTTTTATCTGTCTCACTCTCAATCTCTCTTGCCTAATGAGAAAGGGACCGTCCTCCCTATGGGGAGAGAGGTCAGTGCCCCTGAGACACACACAAACACACACACACACACACACACACACACACACACAGAAACATCCAGACACAGGCTTCACACATAAATGCATAAATGCAGAAAGGACACATGCAGACATCCATGATGAAATAACCCCCACTAACACTGCCACACACACATACACACCACAAACATACACGCACCACATACACAGACACTGACCCATAAATCCCATCTCTATTATGCAGAACATCAGTTAGCTGATGGTGGAGCTGATTATGCAGTCACCCTCCGCTAGCCCATAACTCCCTGTTGGATATCTGCCTTTAAACCCCAATCCCAAATGTCTTTTTAGCATATCAATAGAGAATTATATATTCCCAAACAGTAGGACTTGCATACATATAGTTTTTCACAAGTTGCTCATCTCATCATGTCACAGTGTGCGCGCATTTCATAAAGAAATAAAAATAAAATAGGACAGTTAGGTAAACATTCCACATTAAACGCATCCAAAAGAAACATTAAGCCATCACACTGATGGAAAGGATAAAGAGGTCCCTCATTAAGATCCAAATATTGTATATATATTTGGATCCTATACTGCAAAGTAAGTGCACATCCCCATACCATCTCAAATGCTGGCTTTTTAGTCTTGCGTTTTTAGTTTTCTTGTTTAAACTCTTCAGAACACAGTACTTAAATCTTGCTTATTGACAATGGTATTCCACTGTGTTTCTGAGCCCATGGATACAATGCTGAGCTGCCGGATTGTTATTTAGTGCTGGTGTTTCTGGCGTTGTCCCTTACTGGCATGTTTGAATATTCTGATGATTTTACGCTTTATAGGTGTGAAATCTTTAGGTTCTTAGGATTTCATGTTGAGAAACATTGTTCTTGTCTTTTGAAGATATCTTTCCAGATCCAACGATGATGATACCATGGCCTATGGAGAATGTTCCGCCATTTTTTGGGCCTACACAACCATCCCAGTCTTTAGCCCCATCTTGTTTGACACCTGCATTCGCTGCCATATTTAAATTAAGAATTTGTATATTTGCAATAATCAGTGGAATTGATGAGTTAAAGCATTAAATGTATTGTAATTGTACTTTTTTCTTTGTACAGGAGTAGTAAGATAACGCATTGTGTTTAATTCATAACAAAGCTGAACAGTGAGTGAGCACTCTGCTCTGTGTGCTTTAATTGGCCTAGTAATGACCTTACGATCAACCTTCATTTTTAAATTGATCTTACATATTTTACCCACCTACCTGCAACTATTTGATTGTGCATTGAGCTATTTATTGTGTCACAGTCTGACTTTTAAGTGTTGTGATCGTTGCTTGTTAAGAAACTTTCAAAAGCTGAAACGTCACATTGGATTTAACTCAACCGCTTGTAGATGTTTTGGATTTACCTCTCTGAATATGTCATAGCTGGAAATTCAGTCAGCAGAAAAGTGTATCACAAGGGTCAATTCAGGCACCTGTTTCCTGGTCGACGGTCAATTTTTGCTTATTATGCGCTCATTCGGCCAAAATGTCTTTTGTCGGAAAATCTCATTTATTAATTTACTAAGCCATCACCTTTGTTTTCAAGGATGTGGCTCATTCCCACATCTTTTGACCTGCTGCTGTATCTGTAGGTTTCACTTTTCATTGCTGCATTAATTTACTTATGAAGAGGTGGTCTGCTGCCACACTGGAGGCTGAATTACCAGTTCCTCTGCAGTCAGATTCGAAGGACGGTGAGCTGGCAGTGGGAGGTATGTGATTCCAAATTCAAACTGCACAATGTTCTTCTTGGATTTAGATTCAGTCAGGTTATTTGCCATTCGCACAACCACGTGCTTTGGTGACCAAACATAGTTAGGAGACCAGACGAGCTGGGTGTTTTTCCTGGTGAAGGATGCAGTGTTTGGCCCCCTGTCAAGAGCTGGCCGAGCAGTTTGAACTGAGCATTACTGCAAGACTCCCGATCACAAGACAGCGAGAATAACTTCCGAGCAGTCAACCAACTCTGAATTTGATATACTCAGTATTCGGGGAGAAAATCCTGCATCCGATGGATTTGAACATTTTCATCGCGATAGTTGCAAATGAGTTTGGTGGGGAGAAGCGATACCATCACCAACGTGGTTGGTGATGGTATCCACGTTGGTGATGGTGACGAGTGCAGCCCCAGAAGTGAGGTTAGACAACCAAAAAGCTAGAGAGTGACTCTTACAAAAAGGCATTTTCTCAGCTTTTATTGGTTTGTTGATGAAAATGACCAACTTTAACATGTTGATAGAAACAGAATGAAGAAGTGAAAGCTGAAGCGCTGAGCTTTCTATTAAAGTGTCCACTGTTTACACATTCATAGAACTAAATATTCTGGTTTGCTTGAAATAAAGGGGAATTGGATTGAAAATGTTGGTACTGGTTGGCAACTTATCCAAAAAAAATTGCACTTGTCAACCTTACTACTGAATGCAACAAAAGAGATTGCTTTTTAACAGTCTACACAAGTCCAGATGGTAGTAACATTAAGAGGGTCAAAGAGTATAAGTATCTACCTACTTGGCTTGATGAATCTCTAACATTTGAACATCATATTGAAAATCTCATCATCGTATTGAGTGTGATTTTTTAACAAAAACAAATCCACCTAGACTATGAAATGGAGAAGTGTAGTCGAGGCAATCATCCTGTCAGTCCTAAGGGGATATAAACTTCAGCCACCCTAAAATCTCTTGACTCCAGTTATCACTCTGCCCTCAGATTCATTACTGCCAAGTCCACGGCAGTCTCATTAGATTATGTATAACGACATTGCTGGACCTTTCTGGCACATTGACATGATAAATATCTGAATCTTTTCATAAAACCCTTATTGGAGTTGTGCTCTACTAACTGTGTTATGCTTCAAGTCCTGTGGCTTTATTTTGAAAGTGGAAAATCTGCCCTGCATTTTTTGTAACGCAAGACAACCATTTCGAAACCAAATTTTTGTATTTCGTAAGAGATGTCTTTGTATGTTGACATCAGTACAAACCTCAGCAATTTGGGGCTTGAATAAATGTTTTGAATTTAACTGAAGTGATTGAAGTGATTTTGATTGAATTAAATCGAAGCTTTTGAAAATGAGATTGTATTAAAACAAGGCATTCTGCTCATTCAACTTGCTCAAAAATGTTTTAAAACTGATCCCTGACAGATGTCCCACAATTAACAGCTTCTGTGCTCAATACCATGATAATGTAAATAAATAAAAAAATGAATAAACATATGATCAGGACCGAGGTGTGAAAATATGCAGGAAACAACCATGTTTCTTCGAAAGAAAAAAAACAATTTTACAGTGAGGAAAGGTTATTTGTAGCCATTCGTTTACTCACTTTTACTCTTTAACTACACATCACAAAAGGTCAGCTTTCACCGATTTTTCTGTTGCACTGTACCTCTAACATAGTGCTGTAGAGTTTTTAAAGGCACATAGGCGAAAACATGACCTGATGCCATAAGGATCAATTGAAACCTGACTTCTTTTGCCGGATGTGGCATTCATCCAAAAATCTGACATCTCCGGCACAATGTGAACCATTCAGCAGCAGCAGAGCAACCGACTTCAGAGATCACTGCAAATACCTTAGCTTGACTGGGTCTCAGAGGGCCGGCTTTATAGATTGCTGCAGCGCAAGGGTGAGGTGTGGTGACCCCAACAAACATTGCTTGCTAAGCAAATAAGCAAGTAATCTGGACGTGCGTGTGTGTTTGTCAGAAAGGGCAAATGTGTGTCAATACATGCATGCAGGTGTGTGTGCAGAGTCTAGTTCATACGCTGCAAATGTGTGTGTGTTTGCCACTTGCTCATGAGAAGCTGAGAGTGTGGCCCCTCTTGCACATTCATTGATAAACCATGCATTGCCATTCTGCATGTTTTAGCTTAGTAACTGAAAGGCCATCTGTGGTCCACTGGGGAGGTTTCGTAAAGGGTAAACTGTGAGGCTCATTATTTTAAGAGAAGGAAACCCTCAGGGGCCAAAACATATTAGTTTGTGTCCTGTTTAACCTTCAGAACACTCAATTAAAGTAGGCAAAGTGTATGCATGCACAGTATTCATGCATGCTCCCTCTGAGCTTGCGCAGTCTCACATGTTCTCATACAGCCGTGATACCACACAGCCACTCAGCCACTACTTCGTCAAAAGTGTTTTCTTAGCCAAAACTTTGTCCAGCAGCTCACAAAAAAAGCAACTTGATTGCACATAGTGAGCGTGTATGTGCTTGTTTCCCCTTCTACGTATGTCTGCTGGGTCAATAAACATGGAAACAGACATGACCTGCATGTCTCAGCAGTTTCCTGTGTAAGCTGAGATCTGCTTGTGTCTGTCCCCATGGTTCTGCTGTCAGTCCTCGGGCCTGCGTAGCAACGCTCCCCACTCCATTAGTGTGTCTCGGTGACCGAGCACCAGCACACGTGTGTTCCTCTATACATGCATGTGTGTTTCCATCTGTGTCCTGTCAACAGCAGTACTCTCTGCACCATTAGGACCTGTTAAGATCAAGGGTCACTTTTCCAAAGGTCAAAGTTCATGCTTCAAAAGGTGAAAAGTCACTAGGGTCGGGTCTGGTGTGAGGAGACATTGAACAAGCACACAGCTGAAGGCTTGACAACTAACACCTTTGGGAACTTAGACAACATCCCGCATGGGCAACCCACACAGTATTCAATATAAAGACATACCATGCTTCTCTTTCACAGCTAAACTGACACGGTGTAGCTAAAAAAAAACAAAAAAAACTGAGGGATGATACAAAAAGTAATGAATGACTTACAGGTGAGATTTGAGAAAATTGGGGGAAAATCTGATTTTATTCCCTTTTAGGTTGGAGTTTAATGTTTCTGACCTCGACCCTTTCTGTATCAAAAAAGACATTCAAAGACAGCAATGCTCCATGTGTCTTCCATGAAATCCAGCTCAAAAGCAGCCACATGAAAGAAGTAAAATCACATGGTCACATGAAAATATTTCCCGCCTCTTAAATTAAACTCATGCAGCATCATTTAAAAGGTGCCACTGCCGATTTTCTTTCATCAGTGACTTTTAATTAGCGATTGTTGAAACGTGTCTGTTTATTAAAATTTATACTGCAGAGGGATATGATCAAAACAATAAACATCAAAGTAGGGAAGAACAAGGGAGAAGTGGCTGAGGGATGAGTGTTTGGGAGAAGTCTTGTGTTTGTGTCTGCAATGAAAAGAAGACTTGAAAGAGACGGAAGTCCAAGTTCACCCTGGAATTACGAATAGGGGCTGTTTGGCTCTCTCACACGCAGACATCCGTTAACATCCACGCACACAAACACTCCAGCACACACACGCACTGCTGAACAAATGTCTCACCCAAGCTCCGAGTCAACTCTTTCAACCCAGCCCCAGCAGTTAAAAACAAAGTTTTCCCCCTCCAGCTACACTTGAGCCCGACCATAATTGAATGAGCGCTTTCAAGTGATTTTTATTGAATTCTACTTTACGGATGTATTTTTTTTTTTTTTTTTTTTTTTTTTTTTTTTTTTTATTGTTTGTATTTTCTATACTGTTGCGCTATATTTCATTGTATGTCTTTTAATGTTCAATACCATAAGAAGACTGGTGAAATAAATGCCATCGTCTGCCATGAAACTCCTTCTTTTCTTTTATGTTTTTTTGACAATATTTACTGCTATCGCTGATTTGCAATGGCAACGCAACATCAGTCCTTAGAGCGGCTGCATTCAAATCTGATCAAAACAAAAACATCATGGCAACCACGTTCGCTATTTTTGTCTATTCATCTATAACCACAAATTGGGAAGGCACCGAGCGGTCTGTACCACAGTTACTGTCTCTACTGTTGCTACATGATCAGTGGTTGCAGCTGCCCAGTTAGAGGTCATGGGGTTTGTGAACACATTGGAAAGACTGTAAATGAGAGATAAGATACCACACAAATGACCAACAATAACCTTTTAAAGAAAAGACAATTTTGTCTCATTGTTTTACATATATTTAAATACATTACATAATACCGTTATAAATACTGCCTGCACAATACAAACTGACATAAGATTCAGTGCAGATGTCATCACAAAAAGAGCAAAGTATTGTTATCCAGCAGGGTTGATCTGCTGTTTTAACTGTTGTTAAAGGCAAAGGTCTGATGCGTGCAGTAACCATCAAATGCTGATATTACTGGCAAAGATCATCAAAACTTTTCAATAACCTTATTTCTGCATTTCTCTTTGAATGACTTTTTTGTCACGGTACAAACTCTTTTAATAAAGCGGAGTCGGGGTAGCTATTGAAATGTGAGCTGTTTTCAAGCAAATCGTCACCTGCACCTACTTAACACGAGTCAACAGTATCTCAGCAACATATTTGATCAATTATATGAAAATTCTTTGATAGTCTGATCATGTCTTTCCACCCTGAACAACTCTCACGTCGGTGAAATCGTTAAAGACCGGTATTTACTCCCAGCCCTCCCAAACACAAACCCCTTAAATCCCAGGGTGTTCGTTTGTGTGTGCCCATGCATATGTATGAACGTGTGTCCATCTTCTCCCCAGTTGAACAGGAAGTGGGAGGTCAAAAGGGAAGGGTCAGAGGTCAAAGCCTGACTAAATAATTACCAGATACTACGTCTCACACACACACACTCAAAAATACAACTTCACAACTATATGGGTTGTTATTTTTGAAATGTCTGGACAGTGTCTTCCTCTGTGACCCCCTTGGCTTGCGCACACCCCTTCACCTATACACAAACACACACTTGAACATGCTCTCTTTCTCTCCCTGTCTCGCACAGTCCGCCGCCCTTACACAAGCACACACATACACACACACACACAATGTCCCAGGCTTAGAGCTTGTCCCACTGACAGGCTATCAGTCAGGAAACAGAGGGGAGAAAAGGAGGCGAGCGAGAGAGGCCGGGTGGTTAGATTTGGCCTGTCACTCACAAAAGGTCAAGGGTTGCCCTGAAAGCCCACTGACATGAACGTACCCACACACAAACGCACGCGCACACGTGCACTCACACACACATACAACAGTGTTCATCAAAACAAGGTCAAAAGTGGAGGGCAGACAGCTGGCTTGTTTTACAGAGAGAAAGAGCGAGTGCAGACAGCTGGGTAGTTTTACCAGCGTCTGCCCTTTAAATAGAGACTGGAAGAAAGTTTAAAGAGGGCACAAGTGAATGTTTACAACAGGGCAAAGAGTTGCAGACACTTATTTCAATTGTTCTGAACGAACTTAATAACCGTTTGATCTCTTTCGAGAAGTCATGAGCACTCTGAGGAAACAATTTGATCAGCGAAAAGCTGGACTCCGCAATTGAATTGGTTCAGATTAAATAAAAAGTTTTTGTCTTGATATTTTTGCCACAGGCGTTGCGCAGCGTAGCCCACTTTTTCAGGCACACTTTGTAAAATTTTAACAGAGGAAGGAAGTAGGTAAAACAAAAGCACTCTGTGTGCGCATATCCTCTGTTTATTTTATTTTTTTCACTTATGTAACTGGGATGTTGTTGTTTTTTTTCAATCATCCTGATCAGTCTAGACCGGGACACGTCAGTTCACCTCCTGTCTTTGGACCGAGAGTCATTTTCAAGTCCCTTAAACAAATGAGAAGACATGGGCAAAGAGACCTGAGCAAAAAAAATAAAGAACAAAAATCAAACAAAGACCGTATACACTGACACATGAGTATATGTACACCCTTAATCACACGGTCAGACAGGTATGGTTATACAGACAGACGTGCGTTTCCCAGACACGCTCGCCAACCATATGGCCTGCAGGCCAGGTATTCGTGGTGACAAACTCAGACCAAGACAAATTAGACCTTTATTTTCTCTGACTACTGGAGACTGTGGCTGTGATGGCAGGAATGAAAGGGCTGAAACTAGGTGGAGAGAAAGGGATTTCGTACTAGTTTTTCATATAATAAAAGTTTTAGCCGCTAACACTCAAAATCGCACTCTGATATCATTAGCATCAAAATACATTATTTCTTAGGTCGCATTCAACTTCAAACCCAGTTGTTAGAACAAAAATAATAACCCATAACACATGTACTCTACTTTACAAGTTGAACTATTCTCAGATACAATTTGTTAATGTCTTAAAACTGTAATAAAGCTTGACTGTAGCTTACAGAAAGACAAGTGACAGTAAATTAACAGCGGAGGTTAATGCAAAATAACACGTATATGGCAAAAGCTGATCACAGTAACAGCCGACCAGCAAAAACTCTCAACTACTCAGGTAAGCACAGAATATGTCAAAACATTTGCATTTACATAGCTCCAATTTACAACAAAAGTCGTCTCATGGCACTTACGATGTACTTAAGATGTCTAGGCCAAACTCTTAACAAATCATTTTGTTATTAAGTAAGAGAGATCCAACACTCTCACGTGAGCAAGCACATTGCAACAGTGGTGAGAACAGTGCCTTGAGTGATTAAACACTGATGCATTAAAGCAAATCGATTAGTCCGTAGTCCAAACGCATTACTGGTACTCCAGAGTCTTTCTATGTCAGTCAGGTAATACAAATCATAGGCTTTACACACGTAAGCATTCTTGTTTTTGTTGTTTTTCCGTCCATATGTTAGTCACTAATTTAGTCACTTTGGTTGATCTGGGCTGATGCAAATAATCAAAACTTCAACAACTTTAATTGTCAAACCCGCTGGGCACTGGTTCTTCCCGGCTCACTGCCGCCAAGGTGCTCCGTGTAACATTAGGGCTGATAACTCAGCTTGACATGGGGGTCACTTTGGTAAAAGCTTTATTTGTGCACATGTGGGAAGCAGTAGCACACATTTTTGTTGAATTAACAAAAAACAGTCAAGGCTGCTGTCTTGGTTCTCTTCCACATAACATTCATATGCCAGGGGTGCAAAGAATCAGTTAAGGACACACAGTAGTTGACAAGACCTAGTGATGAAGCGCCCATTGATGTCTGGGGCATTTTTTTTCTTCCAAATGCCTCCACTTCTGTCCATCCGTATTGAATCACAGCTGCATCCAAACTAAAATGAATAGACAGTTTCCAAATGTCTCCTTTTAAGGAGCTCTAAAAATCCAAGCTCTATTACTGTGGATTTGGCCATAGGTGACCCTGAACTCCTTCGAGATAGTGTTGGCTACACACTGCTCTGCATCCGTCAGTATGCTCTGAGCAGCACTGTTGACATTTGTTCCTTTCAATTTCCTTCAGACTCTGTAGATGGTGCTCATTGCATTATCTGTTCAGTGTGCTGATATGCCTTTTCATGCAGTGGCTCCCAGATCTTTATCTACTGAGCTGCTGAAAAAGACCTTCATGACACCAGATGATTCGGTTTGCTACTGGGGGAAGAAAAATTTTCATCTACAATGGTTCACCTTGGGTTTTCTGTTCACGGAGAGTCAGTTTCACCTGCAAGGATCCCGTAGGGGGTCCAAACGCCGAAGTAATGAAGTGACCATTCAAAGCAGCTCGGGAAGCCGGACCAGGCAGAACAACATGGGTGGTCAAGGTAAAGCAGACAGGTGGGGTGAAAAGGACGAATGCAGGAGAGCAGAGTGAAGTGGATCGTGTGGTCAATACAGCAGGAAACCCACTGATCATTTCACCCATGGAGACAAACGCACAGATGTACTGATAAAATGAAAGATGCATGGTTACCCAGACATGGAGACAAACAGAGATGAGAGAGGGAGAGGGAAAAGAGAGAGGGAAAAGCCAGATGAACAGACGAATGTAAGGCTACACTCGCGCATGCCTGCAAGTACTCACACGAAATCGCATACACATGAATACACACACAAACTAGTCAACCTGGCCAGACAGGCTGAGTTTGCTTTGCCTGTGGGAATGATTCAGAGTAAGCTGGGATATAGGGTGATTTGTCTTATTAATGTTGCACAGCCTGGGTAATAAAATCTACTTTTCTGTCAGCAGTCATGTAAGAGTAATGCTTTCCCTGTGAATCTATATTATCATCTTACCTCCCGACCCACCATTCATCATTTGTGTGTCTTGCAAAGGTGAGTAATAAGTAAAGGTTAGTGTGTTTAAAAATTCAACAAAACATTAAACTGCATTAAAGTCTATGTTTGATGCAATATAGGCGCAGCCTACGAATGCAGTGAATAAAGAACCAACAGTAGGGTTACTATTTCATTTGTAAGATCACGTATATCTTTTTTAAGGTTGCGTCAAATTGGCTACGAAAACATCAATCTAACAAGCAATTTCGTCTCACATTCAGCCTTGTAGTCTGTGTGGGACTGTTTTCAATGCCACACCTGTCTTCAGAGCAGTTTCTAATAAAACTTGGCTCCATCCCCGAGGACATATGGCCCTTATGGATGTTTTTAATCGAAAGAAATGCAAATACAGATTCTCTGCTGTTTACTAAGCAACTTTTAGGTAAAAACAAAAACAAAAAAAAAAACACACACACCAGCATCAGCTTAAGGCATTTTGAAATAAATGGTGATAAAATCATTGTAGTTTTCTGAACATTCATGTTACCTGCCAATGCAGAAGATATAAAACCCAGGTGTTAAAGGAGCAACTTGTAGATGTTGAGTCGTTGTTTTGTATCCGATGACTGGAGAAGCACGAGGTATCAGTATAAAGACCCGAGAATGAGACTAAACTACCTTTGAACCAAATTAAAACGCTATTGTAAATGTTCATGCACACAAAACAGTTCATCAGAATTGAACGTATACATTTTATGGAAGGCAACACATCGTTAGGCCCATTGATATCAGCAGTATATTAATGTAGAATTTCAAAGAAACCTCATTCAAAGAAGACAAGCTCCTACCTCTGAGGGTTGATACATAACACCTGCATGAGAAGTGTAGTTATATCACCGTCTCACAGGAACCATGGATTAACATCTTGCAGCAATTTTATACCACTGGGATGATATAATATCCCTGGTTCCCAGTGCATTTTTGCCTGTTTCATGCCAAAAATCCACAGGGAATTATTAGGTAAAAATTACCTTTCCTGTCTGTCTGAACCAACACGTCCTCGTAACTAAATAATGGCAATGACTCCCAAAAGGACCGACAGTAGATGAATAGTAGCAGTGCCTGGCGAACTAAACCCTGGCTGATGTTGTGAAGCACACGCAGTTTTATTGTATTTGGCACTAAAACATTTTTTTTTAGGTTTAGGGAAAAAAAAAAATCAAGGTTTTTGGTTACAGTAAGTATTATTTATGTTCCATGAATGATGTAATTTAAAATTAACCAGCCCAGAATTTGGGTTTTACATGAGACAAGAACAGCGATATGGGTGAAACCCATGGTGATCCACACATCTTATCCAGAAACACAAGGTACCCTTTGGCACCTCAAAAGACCAGAAACGAAAATAGAGCAACAGCGCAAGTAAACACATGAAATGAAGAAATGTACTGTGGCTATTACAGGCTGGTTAGCTGTGCATCATCTGAGCCAGACTGCAGCAGCATATTATTACGATGTGGTGTGACAGTCCAATCTGATTTCAGTCAAAAACTCCACCCAACCACACCGGGAGTGGAAAGATTTCAAGCAAACTCCTTCTCTCTTGCTAAATTAGATGAGGGGAAATGACTCGCTGCACAATGGCGCTGTTGTATTATTAGGCCCTCGGAGGAAGCTACAATTGTTGGATCAGACTCAGTAAGTCTGGGAAAATATCAGCTTCCTGCCCAGGAGTTCAGAGTTTACACTGAGTGACTGTCCACATTTCTCGCTGCTTCACACACTTCTGACCCCGTTTCTCTCTCTTTCCTTCCCTCCTGCTCTCTCACTCCACACTTACAGTATCTGGTACTGCTTGTTTATCCAGATTGAACTTGTCAAGGAGAGCCAACTGAATTCGAACAACACACAAATGCACACAGATCAAAATTATCTGGCACATCACTGCTAAAACATAAACTGTAGCAGTATGATTCCGTTGCAGTACACCAGAGAGTTTTGCTGTAATTTATGCTGACATTAATAAACCAGTGTATGTGTGAGTGTGTGTGAGTGAGATGAGATGGAGAAGAAGGGTAGGAGGGAGGGAGGCTGTGGGATAGCAAAATGAGAGACAGACAGTATTAATTTATTATTATTATTTGCTCTAATAGTCAAATTTGGTTGGCCGGGAGTGCTTTTTTATTGCCTCCAACACTCCGTGGGAGCAACAAACTCTGACAAATAAGAGGAGGAGGAAATATTGGGACATCTCCTTCCAGCTTATCTGGTCGGTAGCCAGAACTGCATCTCCCCGGCGTAGCACATACTGTCTGTCTGACCCAAACTCAACTCAACTCAACTCAACTGCAACAGTCTCACTGCTGATGTGGAGCAGAAAGAAACAGGGTTGAAGAGTGCTAAAAAAGAGCAACAGACGGAGAGAGAGAGAGAGAGAGACGGAGAGAGAGAGAGACGGAGAGAGAGTGGTGGGTGGTTTGGACAAGAGAAACAAACTGTACATGTTCCAGATAAAAAGGTAATACCCAAGAAATTAAGTAAAATTGATTGAGTCAAATGCCTAAATTGAGTTAAGTCATTTAATAAAGTGCAGATGCATTGTATCTGCAACTATCCATGAGTACGTATCAACATAAATCCACAAAAGCCTCGCAAACACTTCATCTCAAATTTCAGCCCCATAGATCAAAAGTTGTGGTTGCTATAGGGTGGGCAGAGCTTTGTGAATCAATTAACTGACTGGAGAGAATACAGAAGTTTTGGTAGTAGTAACGTGTTACACTCTTCCCACTCGTTATGCCATTATAAACTTTGGACATGGGTTAACCAGCAAAATTTGTCTCACGTCATGACTAATTCTTCCAAATGAACATGTGCGGGTGAAAGGTAAAAGTCACCAGATTGCTGGAATTAGTTTCTGTAAGGTAATGTTTCAAACATCCAGGTGATAGCAACTTAAAAAAGTTTATTTTTATCTATTTTATTTTATTAAAAAAAAAGGGGGGGGGGCGGGGTTTCAGAATTCCCCCAAAGTCGTGAGGTTTGCAGGAAATAACTCTGGCCAATGGATACGCACAAAAGAAGTCACATGACAAGTACAGAGCAAGGAGACTTGTGGGAGTTGTAGTGTGTATGGTCAGAGAATAAAGAATTATGCTGGAATGAGCTACAACACAAAACTAAATTCTGTTAAAATGAAAACTCACACTACATGTCAGTCGAATTAGCCCTGCACCTAGTTTTTTCACAATAAAGCTAAAAAGAAGAGTTGAGTTGAAAACTTCAATGAGAGAGAAACTCATGAAGAAACTAAACATGGACGTGAACAAAAAGAGTTGAGATCCACGGTTAGAGAATGAAAACAAGAGAAGACGGGTGGGGGTGGACGGAAAGGGAGAGAGAAGGAGGCTGGACCGGGAGAAAAGACGTGAAAGAGAGAGAGAATACAGGGAAGAAAAGGGAGACTGTGTGTAGATAAGAACCGAGAGGCAGTCAGGGAAATGATGGAGTTGGCAGCAGGGAGCAAATGTAGAGAAGGGGAGTGATGAGTTTGGAGGAAGAGTTCAGCAGAGGCTTCAGATTCAATCAAAAGGCTGTTTTTGATTCTGTTTTTCATTTCACCTAAAATAATGTTTCAATAGTCACTTGCTCATAGCTAAGCAGTAACCTTGGTCTTTGAATGGGTCCTTGTTTGTAGAGAAATCACTTCTCTGTGGCCTCCGATGAACCGAGCAAACTCGCTGCTGCTGTAGCATGAACTGAGGGATTAGCTTACCTTGTTTCACTTTGGCAGCCCATGAGTAGAAAGAAAGCCAGTTTGCTGCTGACAGGATTTTTGCTTTTTACTCAGTAAAGATCAATGTGTTAGACCTGACATTAGTCTTTTAAACACCAAAATTTGCCCGCACATTCAGTCTTTCTCAACGTGTTGACTGTTACAAATGAATTTAAGGATTTACCTTTTATTTGTTTTTGTTAAGAGGCCATGGTCCTAAAGCATTATGCTGGTAAAGGGGCAAAAATCAATGTATCAGGCAATTACGGAAATCAATGTTAAATAAATGAAATCAAAATCTAAGGTGATACCATAGATTTAACAAAAACTGATGTCTTACTGACCCTAAATTTGATTGATTTTATAGATGCCGATGCAGAAAATCTAAAAATCATTAGCATGGCATTGTTAAGCATTGTACTAAACCTTCCTTGACACGCAACAGGCCCTTTGGGATCCGTGGCTGCTGACACCCGGCCTGTGCGTTCCTTTGTGATGTACAAGGTCGCATTACATTGGTTATGTCTGAATACAAAACAGCAGAATTGTTTGCATAAATTGGGAACGCTTTGCAATAATTGTACATTAATTTACATTAGTTAATGCAGTAATAAGCATTTACCAACAATTAATCAATGTGCCAACTTATCAAATAATGGTTTTCATTTGAACTAAAATACTACTTCATACATTAACAACAATCAATAGTTTAAAATTTAAAATTTTCAATAGTTTAAAACCATGCTATGCAATGTGTCATTTTGGGGTTCATGTTTTCAACTTTACAATAAGGTTCACAAAGAGCATCAATAAATGTATATTTCAGATTAGTAAATAATCTATTGCAGTTAAGTTATGCTTAGTCAGTGCTGTTATGCATTAAAGAAATGTCAATTAGGGGATATATTGTCAACTTTAATGATGGTTTAGGGTTAGAGCTGACCGGCTGTGTCAAACATTCTCATTGTGTCTTTTGTAGTTAATGACCATTACTGCGGTAACTAATGTTAAAAGTACGGTTATAAACAATTGAATACGTACCTTGGTTATGACACATTAATTAACTGTCAGTGAATGCTTAATTAATTTTCCCCTTTCTGTAAAGTGTTACCCATAAGTTTAGGTACAAAAACAATATGGTTAGGTTAGGATTATGAAATGATTGGTGACACTTGGTTTCAAATGGTGGACAGACTCCAGTTTTCTGAGTATAGTCGTATAGTTTAGCATCCTCCATTCAACCCTGACCCCCCTGACTGAAAATCTATTTGTCACAATGTTCGCTACATTATCTGTTCAACTTTAAAACGAACTCACACAGTTTTTCAATTTTTTTCTACCTTAATTGAGTTGTGCATCTCTACCTAACGTGAAAGGGTGTACTTTCTGAAACTAGATGTGCTGTGAGAGGCCATAACAAAACATCGATAACTGACCAACTGGGCACGAGTATGGGCCTGTATCGATTAGGATTGATTGAGAGTGTGAGTAATGCAGAAACAGAAAACGGTGAGTTCTACAAACCGTGTGAGGTCTCAGTGGTGTGCCAAGAGTCGTCGTTTACAAGAAATGAGCATGAGGCATGTGGAAAAGCAAACTGCATGTACATGAAAGTCTCTCTGGCCGCAATACATTATCATCAAACGCAAACAATGTAACAAATGCCACAAATTAAATTCCTCAGGAAGAGACTAAAATTACTCAACAGCAGCCAAGTGACACGCACTACTAACAAAAACGTTTATTTTCTCAAAAGTACCAACTCATAGATGCATGCAAATCCTCTAACAACATCTAACAAAACCTACAAGTATGAAGCTCTTCACAAACTCACGCATTTATGCATAAAGGCTCTCCCACACGTGTGCAGTGCTCCTGTCTGCCTCCCACATGCAAGGCTCGTGACACATAGGACGTCAGAGTCATACTTCCTCCCCAAACAGATGAAAAAAATGAGAAAACCGTCGTAGGTGAAACGCACAGGAAGTGTGTGGGTGACTGCCTCTGTGCATGTGCATGTGTTTGACTGCATATGTGTGCACATGCAGCCTTGGTCTAACCTTCTGCCTGGAGGGCTCATGACCAGTGACCACTAATTGCTTGCTTTTGATGCTCTGTCATTATGTAGACAGCAGCTGCAATTGCAATCAATTAATACACCACCTATAAAAGCCAAGAGCTGGATCGCTCCACAGACAAAATTGATCTTGTGAGTTCAGCGTTGGTTCAAAATCTCTAATCTCTAACAGAGTTAGATTAAACTCAGGAGTGCATAAATGTTTTAAGATTTGATGTGATCTTAAAAGCAATAAGCAAACTAAGAAGGAAGCTCTGATGGCTTAAATTATGGTCTTATGTTTGATGGGAATTTTTTTTTCACAGTTGAGGCCATATGTGGCAAACAATGTAATGTTTGCCACGATGTAATGTAGTTATATGGCCTCAACGGTAGATTGACAGATTCACAAGTTTCATTTCTCCCTGAGACGATGTACAAAGGTTCTGCTTTTCAAAAGAACATATAGTTACAGTGTGTGTGTGTCTCACATATAGCATCTCTGATTTTGCATAACATCCAAACCAGCACATCCTTGTGTTTCTGTGTGGGTGCACGTATAACACCTCAGTGCATTACGCTACTGTATGTGTGTCTCCATATGTATGTAGCATATATGTAATAAAAAAAGTAGAAATAGATACATATACACACACACTGTAAACACACGTGTGTGTATATAATGTGTGCGTACCCCAAAGTAAGAAATCTCACACAGATACCAAAGAAAACAGTAAAAGAGAGAGATGAAGAGGCAGAGGGTGAATCCTGGGGTTTGGACATCTGCTGAGGCTTCGGGAAACTCAATCACTTCATGGCTGAGGGTGGAAGTCTTTCGTGGGTACAGTAAATTATGTTAGCTTGCAGTACACACACACATGCACGCACAGATAAATTTGGACAGTGCAGCTCATCGCTGCGTACCCCTGCCATGAGCTTCTGTCACCCTGCGAGGATCCAGACTGTTGATAAACATGCAAATGCTTTCTCTCCTTCGCTCTGTTCTCACGTGCACATGTCCTTCAGTCGAACTAGATGGCTACATTTGAACCTGTGTGTTACTGGGCCACTATTTTTCTCAAACTGAACCTCAGTACATAGCACAGCAGAGCTTTGTCGCCCTCATTTGGGACTTGTTTACCTGTTTTTGTTTTGTTAAGCCCTTTTCACAAATTCATGCTGATCGGTATGTAATAATGAACTGCATTATCTTGTGACAACTAAGACACCTGTTTTCCCTTCGCTGCTAACAGGAAACAGTCTCTGAGGTGTGCGTCGACGTGTCCAAAAGCAAAATTCTGCACATGTGAGTTCACCTCTAAATATCACACATAGAAGTGTAAATCCCCCTCACATAGCTGACAGTAAAATGCGCAGGTGTTACAGTATGTAATCTTTTGAGCTTTAGGGTGAATGTGTTTGCGTTGTTAGGTTATAACCTTTGAAATTGGGACTGATGATGTGTAGGGTTTGTCCCTGTGCATCTTGTTGCTCTCTACTGGTATCACTTGTTTGTTTTTTAAATTCAGTCATCAGAGAGCCGATGCTATGCTAAATACTAAATAAATATTTGCAGAAAATAGCAGCATTTGTTCCACATGCATGATGTTGCATTCTGAAGCTGACATGCTTTATGTTTAAAGAGAATACTATGGTGCGACACAAGAAGGGGAAATTTCATTAAGGTCGTAAACCAATGAAGTTAAGTTAGTTTAATGGGAGAGCAAAATACATCACTGAGGCTGTTACATTTATTTTTGGTCTGCCATGTCGGGCTGCTCTCAAACTGCAATAAATATTTCATCCTCTTCACTTTCACTCTCAGATTTGGTTTTATTGGCATATGAAATTAATAGGTCAGTATTTCCTGTTTCTGACTGTAAACAATCTACACCCACTTACTGTGCTGTGAACTTTTTGAGTGTTTGCAGCCAAAATGTCAGCATGTGCATGATGAACAGGCGGAGACAGAAGAAAAACTGCAACAGATTGTTACCTCTGTTGCAGTCTTTCTTCTATTACTTTCAATAATTTTACAACCTCTAGTTCGGCAACACTCCGCCTCACAATATATTTATACACTTCATTTATTCCTTAGTTCTCATGTGGGAGTTTGGTGAAAAATAATACAAAATGTGCCCATAATTAATTGAAATGGGATTTCTCTAGTACACTAAATTAGATGTATATTCATGATTTTTTCATGACTATTGCTGATTGCTGATTTCATCTTAAATATTGGGAACACTGTAGGTGTAATCTAAAAGGTTATTAGTGTATATTGCCAGTAAAACCACGTTGGCTTAGTGCCTTACCTTGGCAATCTAATTCCCCAGTGCCTTTCCACTGTAGAGGTCTGGAGCCGGTGAGGATTCTTCCAGTGTTAATTAAACCGTCTGTCTTAGAGAGAATTAAGGTCGTGATCTCCCAGACCTCACCACTCCCACACTTCCTGAGAAGAAAGAGAGAAGAACAGAGACTTAATGAAGCAATAAAGGGATGAAATGACTTAATGAACCACCTAACGAGGCCTGCGGCCATTTAATAAAGGTTAATAAAGCTTAATTAGAGCAACACCCCAGCTTGTTTGGAGTGTTAGAATGTTGAGTCGTGGCTGATTGTATGTTTGTGGAAACCGGATAAACAAGAAAGCATTGTCATTTCCCAGGAAAGGTGCAGAGCGCGTCTGGTTGAGCGCGTGGTGCCATGACGAGATGATGAGGTGATAACACCAGGTGAGCCATCTGCCATTCACCACCCGATTCAAACACTAGCTCCTCCTGAACACTTAAACAAATGAACCTTAAAAATAAAATCAGCCATGACATCTCCTTTTATGTCAAGGTAGGTACGTTTATTCTTAATGTTGAGCTTTACTGCGGCACACATGCATGCATACTTTTTCCACATATAGGGGCTCACTAATTTACAGACGAATGACATAACCGTGTGAGATCACCTTTTTGGAGTTGCTATACAGACCTTGGTAATTCAGTCACGAAGTTTATATAACCCATCTGATTCAGCAGACAGACTCTTGTCTTCATTGATTCAGACACAACACACACTGTTTCCTCTGCAGACATCAGCATGACTCACGTGAGTCAGAGACCAGGCATCACTGTCCCTAAACACACATGTAAAGGCTTTTGATTTTTATTATCAAGGCAGGGATGCCATCACCCCTCGGAGGTGTGAGTCAACCCCACAAGATGTATTCTACCTGTTTGTGAATGCCAATCTGTTTTCATTACTATAGCTCTCTTTGTCTTGGGGTGATTCATTTTATACCAGTGAGTCAGCTTGTTAATTCCCGCAGGCTATATCCAGTGGCTTCGACAAAGAAACGAGTTACTCATTTATCTTCCTGCTCATGAGAGAACCCACCGGATGAGCCTTCCAAATAACACAAAGTTCAGAACTTAGGGCAAATTCATGAAACATTAATAAATCAGATAATAAAGATGGCTACCTCATGTGTGCGCCTGACAGACACAGTACAGGCAGTCAGAGGACACCCGATCAACTTTAGCCAATCAACAATGACTTATGGTGATTACCTTTATCAGCAATCCCAATTAAGCAGTACTTGTGATTTAAATATATTTTTACCTAAATCCACTCCAAGACAAACGATTAGAAATTAAATTGACTGCTGATTGATAATAGTGGCGTTAAAAACCTCTTAACCATCTTTTTTTTTTTTGGAGTGAGCATCTAGTGGTCATTAGAGGAACTGCAGTGTTCCCTCACACTAAAGTGTGTGACAGTAAATGGACTCAAACACAAACATGTGAAACAACACACAGACACAAACACATTCAGTGTGCCGTACAGTTTATATGTGACTGATTGGAGGCACATACTGTGTTTACGTATTTGCTCCATAATTCTGCCCGTCTCAAGTCAGTCTCACACACATTAACTAATGCATATTGACCGAGCTGGATTTAAGCATGACATCACCTAACTGGCAGCTCTCTGTGAAAACACAGCGCTTTGGTGCAGTTTTATGTGCCTGTGTGTGCGCATCTAAGAGCATGCTGTCAATTTCAGCAGTTCTACATCGAACTATTTAAATCAGTTACCAGAGCCAGTAGAATGTAATCCATTGTGCCTGTAGCACTTGTGGTTTTAGTTTAACGCAGCTGAATGTTTCCCTCGAGCATTTATGGCAGATGAGTCTTTCAAGTTTGAGTAATTTGCTTCATAGAATCAAAACCATTTGGAGAGTGGAGGAGGCTTAGTTCACTCTGTTCAGATCCAAACATGATGTGTTTTTTTTTTACCTCTAGCACATGTGGGTACGGTTTTTTAAAAACCGTAAACCTTACTGTTTCCTCATCGGTTTGGAGTTTTACATTAGGCTCCCAATATCTAAGAATTATACTATTTATCTAAAAGTCACACTCCAGAGGGTTATTAGCCGATTTTAGACATTACAGCAAAGATTTGCTGGAGACACCACAAGGAGATGTGTAACAGCATTTCCCCAGGAAGGTTTGAACTCTTAACAGTCAGAGTTGACAGACCGCATCTGTAGCAAGTCTGCCACTCAGCTTAAACACTTCAATCCCATCCATTTATTTCCAGAATGGCAAACAGCTGATGACTCCTGCAGCATCACCAACAATTTCCATTGCTGTCATATATTTCTCCTCCCCCAGACATATGTCAGTTTTGTGTCAGAGGATTAGGGATGCCAGCTATTGTTCTGCAGCATTGGAATGATGTCAGCTTTCCTACAGGGCCTTTACAGAGAGATGTGGAAGGCAAAGCCACTGACAATTCCTGCAAAGATGCCAATACATCGCATCATTTATGAAGCTACTTCACCGCTTTTCAGCTCCACCAGCTGTACCCTGGAGAGCTATAGCAAGAGGGGAAAAATGAAGAGTGATGTCATCTTTCCAACACGGCCTTAATATGCAAGTGCACTGAGCTCTGAAGGATGATGATGATGGTGCTGGTCAGTGCAGTGGCCATGGTGGCGATTACAGAAATGACGTAAGCTTCCCAAAAGCTTCTTCTCTGTAGCGCTGCAGTGATAGGATTCATGTACATATACGTTTAGCTGATCCAAAAAATGTAAAGGTGCTCATCACTGCTGCGCATCATTACTATTATTATCATTATTACTTGCCATAAATGGGGAAAAAAAATTGAGTCGGTGAGTGTGAAACTTGGTAAGCTTGCTAACGTAAGTAGGTACTGCATGATCTTGTGACGTATGATGACAAAAATTAATTTAAAGGGTAATTTACAGAATCTTAGCAATAGGATTCTAAAATAGGAATGAAAATGTGGTTTAAAGGAATATTTCTCTCAAAAAATTGAGTCATATTTACCATCACACTGATGTAAAGATGAGTTGTTTAGAAGAATGTGTCGCAGCATTCTCCTAAACAACTAGGTGAAGTGGACTTCCTTAAAAATCTAAAAAATAACATCCAATTTAAACATGATATGGCTCCATACAATATCCAGTGTCGGTCAAGTCTCCCGAAGTCCAGAAGTGAGCGGCGCCTGTGCTTACTGTTTGTATTCTTGTCGAAACAATTACTTGACTGAAAAACTGTACATCATGATGATCCCTGCTTTAGCCATCATTGTTGCCATTTTTGTTTCCATCCTTCTAAACGTCCATTAATTTCCAAAAATTCCCTGCTATTTTCCAGTTCCACCTCATTGTTTCACTTCTCAACTATAAATTATGTCACTCTGACACAGGGCTTCTTGCTCATTATGGTTAAACTGATAACACATGCGGAAAAGCTGTTAAAACATTTCGGCACTAAAGAGCTGACTAGGCCACAGATTTAAATGGCTTGCACATGCAAAAAAATCAATTTAGAGCTTAAAAAAAAAAAAAAAATCAATTTCGTCAGCCATGTCGTAGTAAGACATTAATATAGGCCAGAGTGTCAACATTGCTTTCTTAATCTGAAGGATATGACTGTCACAAGCTTAAAATGTTCCTCCTGATACCAATAGGATTCATATCTAATACATAGTCTGATTTGGGGATTGGAGTTATCACCTTTGCTTTATGACAGGTCAAATTGTCAAATGGCACACTCTAAGTCTCACACTTTAACGCTGTTGGACATCTTTATCTCTGTTTGTGTCCATTTGTTTCAGTAGTTTTCAAAAATCTCCCCCATTTCCTGTGTTTTCCCAGCTACACCCTATGTGTTGAACTATATCTAATTTTGCACAGGGCATGAAGTCATATTGCCTGTGGGGTTTTCCCACATCCATGGCTGGGCTGATAACACATGTGGTGGAGAACTGCAAAAACACATGGGTGTGTAGCAGTTTAAACTCCGTACTCATATCAACCTATCCCTGAGAAACAGAGTAAGGGGGTGGGGTTTGGCAAAGATAACAGAACCCCCCCCCAACACCAACCCCCAGTTTTAAGGCTCATGTGGGCTGTGATTACCTACTGTAACTGATTTACTCTGCAGCTGTGCTTCCATCCATAAAACCTCCAAAAATCACGTCATAGTCGCTCATTTTACCTTGATTTAGAGAGCTCTTAAATGAATGCTAGGCCAGCTAGATAAGGTGTTGAACTCCATTCCCCTTCAGTGCCTGAGAGTTCGACATCAGCAAAGGCTGTGATAATAAACACATGGTCCACAAGTCAAACATCAGTCTACCGAAAACTCAGCAAAAAATCAAATTCTTTCATTCAGTAAATTCGGGATGTGAGTCATAGTAACTCAAATAGACTGGAATAAAATCTGACTCAAGAATCAGGTCTTTTGTAGTTCAGCAGAACACTATTCTTAGTGTCAAACACTCTCGCGCTAACAAAACCTGCTGTAAACAACAAAAAAGCTTGATGAGAGCAATAAAGACTAATACAGAGTTTGGCCTATCGTGGGGGTCTGGGGACTCTCTGAAATGAGCTCATCTCCCCCTGGGGCACTCACAGGATAAACTCAGCTGATATGGACTCTGGAGAGGAAGTTGGACTTGTTTATGAAGGAAATTACATCATCGGGCTTGGATCAGACAATGACCTCACGCTGACTAGAAAATGGCTGAGAGAGAGAGAGAGAGAGAGAGAGAGAGCTGCTTAATTTATTTGCCGGATTCACATGGACAGATGTAAAGGTGAACGAGTGCGCTATAGCTATTTTAAACCTCCAAGTCTATAGCTTAATGCATGTGGTAAGTGGTTGCTGTGCGCCATTGACTGATTTCAGTTTGCTAGTGTCAGATTGTTATTTTTTGTCTAAATTGTCAGGTATTGGAAGACTGTCCTTTGCTGTCAAAAAAAAGAATTTTGATTTGACTTTTGAATTAAGTTGGCAAAATGGGCTCAAACACTTGGAAAATTTAAATACATTCTGTTCAAATTTTGTAACTTCATCAAGATCCACTGGGCAATTTCAACAAAATCTGAATGCAGAACCTCTAATTTTCTTGAACAACCTCGACTAATGAGGGATTCGGATAAACGAAGAAGTAAAAATTCATAAAAGATGAGAAACTGTGTCTGTTTCTGCATTATAAGTCCTTTTTTTCTTCTTAACTGTGTTGTTCCAAGCCATTGACTCACACAAGGGAATATTACAACTTTCCAAAACAATACTCTGTTGCTCTGCACTTTCTATAAACTGGCCTGTGCTGACCTCTAATTGTCCTGGGGATTGGGACAGCGTGATTGAAAATAAAAATCCTTCAAGCACCCCCCCAAAAAAAAAAAAAACTGATGGAAGGGGTTTGGAGGAGCTCTTGGACCTCCCAGGAGCATAGCTGGACTAAAGCCCAAAAACAAAGCTTGCTGCTGGGTTAGGAATCGTAGAATATGCCCTGGATTATGAAGCCAGAGAGCCAGTATATGCCCGAGGACGGCGGTGGAAAACTAATACTGATTTTGGCTAAAACAGGATACTAGGTCATGTGAGAGACAGTTTGTTCAGTGTTGTTAGGATAATGGCAGAATTCAGGGGATAAAATTAATGGATTTTAACGGCGTGGGTTTGCTGTTAGCCAACAGTTAGTTTATAGTGCAGACAGCTGTTCCCTGTTTCCCTGCATTCATGAGTAGTAGGCTAATATTATTAGAAATGATCACTCGATACAAAATGTGTATTGGAGTCCCTGTTCTGCGAGAATAGCTCTTAGATTTTGAGGCATCATGATCAAAAGTTTAAATAAAGCATGAATGAAGCAAATCTATTTATGTATGTATCTTTTTTTTTCTCTTTTACAGGGCAGGCCTATAATAGTTGTAATTCACCAGAGCACAAAGGAAGTTTCAAATTCATAAAAGGACACTTTAAATGAAACGCAGGTACATAAAATCAACTAATCACCCAACATTTGAATTCTAATCAAATGGGCCAAACACAATTAGAGTGTAAGCGGATCACAGAGGATTCCTTCATTGACTATAGTCCAATTTTGTGCATATACGTCCTCACAGTCACTTTTTCATGAGTGAGGATGTCTGACTGCTGGACAGTCTGCAGGTGGTAAAACAGGCAGAAACCTGGACATACGGTAAAGCATACGAACACATATTCCACTCGGTACTTGTATGAGTATATGTTTAGACGATCACAGATCACATTAAGGGTATCATCGTGGTTTTGGATTGATGGCACAAATCTTTGCAGCGTCTTGAGACAAGAGATACAGTACATTTACTTTATGGGTATAAATCCAAAACCATACCTTTTGACTTGTCTTAAGCAGTCCCCTGGCCGCTAGCGCTGCTGCCTCAACTCTATGGTTTTTGTGTTTTGTTATATGTTAAATTCGTCCCTATCTCGTAAAATGCACTCTCTCCGGAGAGAGTACATTTCTATGTCCCTCTATGTCCTCTTGTGCATTTATCGACGTTGTTGGTGAGTGTGGCTGCCATTTAAGGTGCTGCATGTGCAGTGTTGTAGCTATTCTGATCAGTTTAATGGCCCGGCCAAACTTCCCCTCACAGACAATAAATTAGATCTTATCTTGTCTTATCTTATCTGACCTTAGCTCACCATGCCTTATCTTACGGCCATGCACAGGCAAGGAATATCAATGTTGGCACAGGTTGAGCGGACCCACCAATGAAGTGAATTACACGACTTGTGTTTATATTTTTGTTGAAATGAAGTTGCATAGTTTTGTGTCACAATCGTTTCAATCAATATAGTGAGCGAAGCAAAATATTTCCAATGACAAACATATTCAAAGGGCCGTCAAGGACTATCTTCTCCAGTCTGGTGAGGAAGAAGCAGAGAGAGTTAATTTTACACAAACAGAATGGTCCCATCTGGCCTGATTAACATACTACATATTTAATGTTAACTTTTAATGGTGTGATCATCTCACACGCTTATTTTCACTGAATTCTTAATGCAAAATTAGCATATTAGAACAACATATTGTGTCTCACTAGCCCAGGGGCCTGATGCAAGGTGGTGTCAAATTCCATTTACGTCCTTAGCTGATGCAATTTGAACAGTGAGCAGCACTGTTTGTTTAGACACACACACAGAAAAGTATCGTGTAACAGCATGTGTCCTTGGACAAGAATGTAATTTTATTCCATCGTATTTTTTAGAATCAATTACATCACGAGCATGCTGGGAAGCTTCAGTCTATAATCCCAAATTCAAATTGCACCTGTTTAGCAGTTTCTTAATCATTAGGAACGTTTGATATTTAGTTTTTACTGGCACTTTACTGGCAAAAGTATGATGTGAGGTTTCAAATCGAATCATTGAAATGCGGGCAGCGCAGATTGCAGTTGCACTGATCCGCCTCTGCACACCGATCCCCCTGCAACACACACACACAAACACACCAACACACCAACACACTGTCCTCTGCGGGATCTGTCGCACTAATAACTCACAGTGTCTCTTCATGGAAGGAAGAAGAAACATAAAATAAAAATGCAAACGCAGGCAACAGCCTTTTAATGTTGCCATAAATCAAGACGGCCCATCAAAGGTAGCTGGCAGAGGAATAACTCCTTGCAGATAACTAACATACAGAACATAGATGGATAGATAGATAACACGGTAACACTATATATGGAATATGGAATAGATAAGAGCTTTGATGAGTGTTGGGGACCATCACAGTCTCACATGCACACAGGCCTCAGACCACCACTGGAGACGATAATACTTAGGCGGTGAGGGCAGAAACAGGCTTTCTTTTCAGCTCAGAGAGAGAGCGAGAAGGAGGTGGTGGGGAGGAGGGGGGCAGGCGAGGAGAGGGAGCGAGTAGGAGGGAGCCAGCATATTTCGCCTCCATTCACCTGCTGACACGGCCTCTCAAAGAAAGCTTTCATTAGACCTTCAGAACAGTCAGGTCAGTCCGTCCAGCGCCGTCAATTTAGCTGACATATTACACCAGGCTTACTTTCTGCTCTTTCATCTCGGGGACTTTTTTTCATCTCACGATTTTCATATGGGAGGCTTGGCAAAAGAGGTGCATGAGCGGAGAGCCTCAGAAGTTGAAAAACCATCTGATTCATCAGTTAAGTGATTTAATGTGCGGTTAACCTGCACATACCTGAATCCACCGGGGCAAAAAATAATAATAATAATAAAAAGAAAAGTCTTGAAGGGATAATAACTCGAAAGAGAAGCTTTTGGCCTCTCATTCGTATCTTTAAAACATGTTTATGTGCATTATAAACTTTAATCATTCAGGAAAATTTGTTCTAATGTGGTCTGATACTCTGAGCACAAGAATTTTTAATATCTCTGTAGACAGGGTTTCCTTCATTTTATTCACATAGTTTTAGAATTGTTCAGCCATGGTTCATTGCCATTGGATTTATGTAGTCCAATTTTCTAATCTGCTAATCTGTCCTGGCTGAGTTAAGTTTATGCATGGTTTCATATATGAGATATACAGTATGTGGTCTCAACAGGTCCTTCCAGGGGATGATAACTTAGTCTGTCAACACCTCTTCTAAATCATTAACTTTAGGAAAAGTCAGCCAGCTCATCTAATTTTTAGGAATACAGTGAGAGGGATGCTCAAAACACACGATCAGACAGAGAGAGAGAGAGAGAGCGAAATACTGAGCGAGACTCGCACATTTTCACACCTTAAAATAGAGCACATCAAAAACATTAGGACTGGCTGGCTTTCGCTCTGCACGGAACAAGCTCACCTTGAGTCTCTCGCAAAAGTGTTTTAGCCCACCCACAGACCATATAAACTCTCTACTCAACAGCCAAAGAGAGGCGTCAGCAACTTCTCATGCCATCCCGCTGCAGCTCTCAGTCTCTCTCTTCTTCCCAGCCTCTTTCTGTCTGGTCAAGATGACTTTTATCGTAGATTATATAAGATTATATAACAGAACCACGACTCCAGAGGTCTGCATCAGGCCTATTTCAAATAATCCTATTAATGGTTTTATTTTTTTGCTTCTTAACTTTTGAGCGGGCTTTGAAAGAGCTGCACAGTTAAGATGAAAAGTCCCGAGCGAAGAGGGTCCAACATATCAGAAAATTGAGGGAAAGGAGTGATGGATGCACCGAACACCCATCTTTTGCACATAAAGCAGACTCCTCCACAGGCTCACATATACACCACAGTGTCTCTTAGGTAGAGATGCTGGGCAAGTGTATATCAGAGATCTACCAGACTCCAGCATAGAAACAGAGATTCTGACAACCAACCCTGAATCATTCCGTGCTCCACTGTCAATCACATCCCCACACTGCACGGGTCTGTTTACCCTTTAGTCTAACTTTGGTTAAGTTATTGACGCAAATGAACACGGTTTTATTTGCAACATGAGGCGACGAGCTTACAGCTTTGACTGTGATTTTTAAACACAAAATTAGGGACAACTTAAAATTTTGCTGTCCCCCACGATGCATAAGAGTGAGGCGGCTGAAACTGAGATATACTGTCTAGGGATTGTAATTCCAACAGTTTCAAAAGTGCTAGCAAGGGCTAATTGGTGCAGTCTTACAGTTACCTTTTAAGGCTTGTGTTGATGTTAAACAAAATACACCAAAATGAATTTTACTTCATAATGTTATTGTGCTTTTTTTTTTTTCATTGTTGGTGATCTTATAAGGCAGAAATAAACCAAATAATTACAGCCTGATAAGCAATTTTTGGGGCCGAAATCTACATTGATAATAGGGAGTAAAACAATGTTCCTATATCAATACTGGCCGACACACACATATTTTTTTAAAAAAGGTCGCCCAAAATGAGATCAGCAAATGAGTCATGCAATGTGGACAGATTACAGTATTACAGATTAAAAATTAACTTTTAATGTCATAAATGACTGCAGTGCACTGAAACAGTAACCTTTACTAGAAATGGAATGCAAATGTAATTTTCTTTAAAACCAATTTGTATTTTTTTTATATCAACTGATATCAATTATATCTACCTAACTCAAAAACCGGCACTTTAACTCTACCTAGTTAATCAGTTAAGCAGTAATTATTGGGATGTGTTTTGAGGGTTTCAACTTGCCATAGTCCATTTTGGTTGCACATTTCTGCTTAATCATTCTAAGCTTCAACACACTATACATTGTTGACAGAGCAAGAGGAGAAAAATCAAAACTCCATCTCAATCAAATGATTAGACCTGCAGAGATAATGTTGACAGCCAGTCACTGAAAGGTTATATTATTATTTTCTCCTACAACAGTGCTGTTCCATATCCAAGCATGGCCTCTGACAGCAGTAAAATAGAAAAGGATTATAGGGATCAATAAAGCATCAAAGTCAGTAGGACGTCTTTGGAATGAGCCTTGAAGACAAATGATCTCGATGTTTTTATCGCATTTGATAGACATGTCTCACTTGAATTTGCATCAGCAGTGTGTTTCCACCAAAGTCAGAATATACTTCATTATACAAAATGCCATCCTTCCTACAAACGTGTGCAAACTATGATTGAATTAGGTGAAATAAACACATGAAAGGTCACAATCCAAAAACTACAGGCGCTTAGTGGTATCCGATCACAATGATGCATAGACAAACAAAAACTGATTTACAAGGAGCACACATGCAGACAGACACGCCGAGACACACACACACACACACACACACACACACACACACACACTCCGGCCACCCAGGACGAGCGACAGAGAGAGAGATGGAAATTTTAACTGTGTTTATAACTTAACTCTGGATTATAGGGTAGACTGAATGAGATATAGAGAGCAGTTTCAGTTGCTCAGCTGTAAATAATTAAAAAGCAGCTCACTCCCTTTTCGTTCTCTCTCCCACACACACATTTACACACACACACACACACACACACACACACACTACCTCTATTGGCTTTATAATTACTTCCCTTCCTGATATATATTAGTCTTCAATTTTACAGAGAACACGCACAGCAAGCATGTCTTGTAAAAACAAGTGGCTCTGTGCGTGTGTGTGCGTGTGTGTGCACGTGTGTGTGCGTGTGTGTGTGTGGTTAAGTCACGACAGATAGAAAGTGATGTCTCGCACGTACAGTTCCCCCTCCGCTGATAAACACACATCCTTCTTTTTCTCTAACAATATTTCATACTGTTTACAATTACTTTCATTTTTACAGTCGACTCACCACACACATTGACTAACAGCGTGTTTGGCATGTGGTCGTTCACGGCCCAGCTTTTTGAAAGTAAAGGAAATCCATATACATGAACCATTATTTGATAGCTCTTCAACCTCTCAAACAAAATGTGTTCTCTTACTGTTGGCATTTATAGGTCCCCGTCTCCTCACGGTCCCGGGCCTCTGTGTAAAGTCTGAAAGTCTTCAAAGGGCTCTATGGCCTAGAAATGGTTCCTTTAATACCTTTGGACAAATTTCCATCTAAATTTACATGCAGTGTAAAATTAGTAAAACTTGCCCAAGGTCCAGTGGCAGAAATGCCACAGGCTGACTGAGATACATGCCCAGATTTGGAGGTCAGTAACATTACACCCCACAAAATCCGTTTGGTCTGCAACAAAAATCATTTTGAGCTTGAGTTTGAAAGCCACTGTGCGGAAACGTCAGCTGCAAGCCATTTAGTGTGTAGGCTGCAGACTGGCTGCCAAGTCTTAAACGACATGTCTTATTGGCAGAGCTGACACACAGCTGAAAGCTTTACAGATGAAAGACTTATGGAGTACAAGGCCTAAGGCCTCTAAAAGCATTTATAGTGTGAACAAGGCTAAGTTGGAAAAATGACTTAAAGAATGTAGTCTATTACATATAGCAGATTACCTGCTTACCTAATCCTTCCTCGAGTCAGGGAAGATAGACGTTTTGATGAGGCCGAGGACCAAGACGACAACCACTGAGGAAAAGTAGGTGTAGTGCTATGAATCAATGTAAAGAGAAACAAACGTCAGGTATTTTATAAAAGTTGTGAAAGGCGCACAAAGGAGGGTCGCGTCAGTTTCCATGCACAAAAGGCAAGAGTTTGATCTCAATAACTCTTTCAGGCAGTGTGCAAATTAAGGAACTGAGGCTTTTCTTGGCCGCTGGCTTTGAAAAATCGTATTGGAAACCAAACCAACATAAACTACACACACCTCTGCCAAACACGTAGCAATTACACAGAGACACAATCACACCTGCTGTTTCTTGAGTCGGCTGCCAAACAATGCACATCCGAGCCGAGCATTTGTGCTGTTAGGGGTTAAAGGTTCAGTGTATTTTAGATGTGCGGCCGATGAGAAACACTAAAATACACATGCTGACACACGCACACACAGAACCACAATGGATGTTGTTTTGAGCATTGTGGACTCACATCTGAAGCAAGTATGACTTATGCATCTGGTACAACAGCTAACTTTCATCATCTTCTCACTTCCTGCCCTGTGTACTGTGAATGTCACAACAATTTGCGGTCATCCTCCTATCCCAAATTAAAAACAGGTCTTTCAGAATGTTTAGCATTGTCTCTATATTCTTTTTGCCTCCTCCTTCATCTTTCCCTCCTCAACTCTCCTTTGTTGCCGCTTTCATACCATCTGTTAAATCTGTTTCTTCCTCTCTCTGTTTCCCCTCATTCCTCCTATTGCTTTAGTCACACCCAGCTCCTTGCCTCTCTTTATTGGCATATCAACTCCTGTGGTCATCTGTTTATTAAAGCATGATTCCCATGTGTGGTCTTTTGAATATGGTGACACAGCAAAATGTGTCCATAAAGGGATTAGAAAAATGAAATTGTTGAAGAGGCTCCAAAGATCTTTGAATATGCGAAGTCTGCATCCTGCTAACTGTCACAAATACACATCTGTAGCCAGCAGAAGTACATGAAAACAAACATAGACAACGTCTTCTTGGGTTCTTTCAGACTTTCTGACTCTCTGTCCAAACTTAATGTATGTTTTTATGTTTGCACGCCAAAGACATCAAGGACAAAACAAAGATACTTTAACACTGTTTTTCATAAAGGCAGAAAAAGCACAGGTGGATCTAAAAACATCATTTTGTTGCGTTTTATCATACCTGAGCACAATGCGTGGCAAACTTGAATTTATTGCAGCAATTACTAATGTCACTGGGTAAACCTGCATTTGGCAAAATGTCTGGTGTGAGAAATGTCATATAAAAAAACTTTCCTACAAATTTAATACTATAGTTCCAATACTGTAAGGCTCCCAGTATACCAGCAGACAACAAAACCATAAGTTTCCATACATCCCCAGGTCCTGGTTGAATAACTTGAGCGCCCTCTGATAAACATCTTCGGAGTAGCTAGTTCAAGATGTGGATATATGGATTTCCTTCGCATAGCAACACGAGAGAAAAATACAAACACAAACTACAGGAAATACACAGGTTTCCACACAAAAAAGAGCTAAACCAGAGCAATGATAGGCCCTGCCCAGACCTGGTGCTAACATGCGTTCTGAGTCATCAGCTCCAAATCCAGATTTGAATGCATGCAGGTGCATCTGAGATCATTCAGACCACATTCAGGGGTGGTCTGGACAGCATGCGGGCACATTCTTATGGCAGCGTGAACGTAAATGTGTCCTCGGCCAAACTGCGCAACCACCTATTTCAGTGATGTCCTCACTATAAATGAAAGCATACCAACTTTTGCCAGCCAGCTGCATCATTTTACCTCCGTTAACCTCGTAGAGGCATCCAGTGACTCAAACATCATGGTTGATTTGCTTTGCCCGAAGGACACCAGAGGAATAGACATAACTTGTATTGTTTAGATCCTCAGGCTTGCCAAGCTCTACTGCTTTGTGGAACAAACACAAGAAGCATTCTTTGTTCTTTAATTTTGTAGCGGAGCGCGCTTCGTGTGAGACCGCGGGATAAAACCTGCAACACATTTGGGTGGAAATACTATACTCTGTTATTTGCATACAGAGTGGGGAAGTGAGATCCAATCACGCGTGTGATTGATCACAGGTGTGAACCCGCATCCTCTGAGGTGTCCAAGTGGGAATCGGATCAGCCAGGTCTCGTCAAATAGTTTCATGGGCTCTTTATAAAGAAATGGCAGTAATCTTCAAGCAGGTAAATCAAGAATTTGTAAATCACTTCAGTCACTTTACTTTGCTCCCTGTTGCCAGACTTTCCTTATAACAGCTAATGACATCCAAAATGTAATGCTGTAGTTAAGGTCCAAGACAATTATTCACAACACTATTACGAAGCATTTGACAGTGTAATAAAACTTAATGAGATTTTGATTTAGTCCAAACTGCACCGCTGTGGTCGAGGTCAAGAAAAATGTTCATGATACAATGATAATGATCTCGTGACAGCGGGTGTCAAAACAAACCAAGTATTACAGCTGCATGTAATACCTAAACCTAAATATTTTCTGTTAGTTGGATAATTAAACCTATGGGATGTTTATGGCAGGTTAGATTGTATGAATTATGTCAACTTGTCATAACAACGATATCTCAAACAAAGTCAAATTGGCAATAAAAATAACATGATTGACCGGATGAAACTCAATGGCAACAAGTCTTCTCCGTGTTCGTGGCAGTTCTCACAACAGCCGTCTGCACACAACTGTTAGCCATTATTTTTTACAAGCGTCATGTTCTTCAGGGTCAATTGACTTTCCTTAATGAAAATTCCAAATCTGTCACTTGTTCCAAACCATTCACAAGAGAGATGGTTGGAGGAAGGACAAGTGAGGCACCTTGCCATGTCATGAGACGGAGACAGAGCGAGAGCGAGAGAGAGAGAGCATGACCCGGTGCTCAGATTTGCCACAGTATCCAACTGAGTCAAATAAACGACCTTCCTGAGACCTCTGCAGTCAGCCTGGCCTGGTTTGTGTTGCTGCCAGCCGGATCACTGCACTTCCCTCCACTGCTCGCTCAACACCCCCATCCGATTTTCCTTTTTCATCTCTCTATCATCTCCTGCCCCTCCACCTTCATTCATCCTGTCCATCTATCTATGTCCTCACCCCCATTTTCCCTTTTCTTCCTTCACTCTTGCCATAAGTCTAACCTTTGCAATGTCGAGTCCCTACTTTTTCATTACGCTTACACAATAGACCCGGCGCCCGTTTCACTCTTTGTCAGCCAACAACAGCAGCGATTACAATCTCAATCTTCTAAATGTCCTCATGTAGGAAATACCCTGTTTCATTTAGAAACTTTAATTTCGCTCTCAATCACTATAACCTATATACTATTCATGCTCACCTGACAAAGATTTACAATAGGCCTTATCATCACAAATAATGAAAAGGCTGCATTTTGCCCTTTTACTGCAGTTTATACTAAGTGAATAAGCATGATTAAAATTCCTATTTGATAACTACAGTAGGTGGTTGAAATAGAATATTGTTTGGTCTGAGGCTACATTTGGTGTATTGTGAGTTAATGTATCTTTCTTCAGTCCATTCTGAAAAGCCTTACTATATACATAATATTGACAAATTTACAATGTATTTCTAAATATACGACGTTCAAATAATAAAAAATAATCTTGTTTCCTTAACTTGAAACTCTATCGACATATACTCGAGCAAATTGACCCAGATGCATATTTTTTCCTCAAGAGATGAAAAGAACCAACCCCCCCCCCAAAAAAAAAAACGATCATTTGCATGATCTCATGCTGGGCAGCTTTGAATCAGCAGGGATGCAAGATGCTGTCACAATCAAAAAAGAATGACCAATAAGAACTAATTCTATAAATAAAAAAGATCCAAGTTTCAGTGCTTAATGAGAGTTAAACACACCTCTGAATCTTATATTGTTGGATATGGTAATAAAGTGTAAGTATAATTTGCATTAAACCTATAAAATTCTAAAGCTCCTGGGCTTTTTATGTTATCAAATTAGAGTCTTGGTCGTCCTTTTGTATTTCTAACAATTGCTCTCGGCCAAAAATGCTTACGTTAGAGCATAAGCTCATTGTGATAGCAAGTCAAGCATATTTCATGGTGTACTTTCTCAGTCGAAGGTGTTTAAACTGCCAAATGAATCATTATAACTGTCTGCGACACCTCTCAGCACGTCAGGCCAAAACAAAGCCTCTCCCTGCCGTGCCCCTTATCTCAGCTATGGCTACCCTTATCTCACAAATGGGGCCCCATACAGATACACAATCATCACATACATCAATGGCACCGAGGTGGACAAACACACGCAATGCACTCATATGAGACACATTAATAACACTGGACTTGATCCTTTTCCATTTGTGCTGAAAGACACCGCACATCAAAAACAAGAGTGGGTGGGGGGGGGAGAAACCGTTTTTCGCAGATGAAATGAAAAGCTCGCATAGCAGTGATTTGTCAAAGCAAGTAAAGGTTCAACGGTGGGTCAGACTACTGGGGGATGTTTTCAGTGTTCCCTCTCAAATTACATGGTGGAAGAGAGGACTATATGTAGACGAGGGGGGGCGGCACCAGACAGCTGAGCAGAGAAAGATGGATATATGGAGAGAGAGAGAGAGAGAAATAGACTTCCATAATTATGATGATCAGCGTGCACTTTTTACGGCATAACATGGTGACTTTTCCCAAAAGATAATTAGGACTAAACAGGACTAAATGGAGCATGGTCCCTTGACAGACTAATGGGTTCGGGTCACTCTAATACATTGTTTGTGTGCATTGAGGGAGACTGAGAGGCAGAAAAAGAAACGGCCTACTGTAGGTGTGGGCTCGGTAGGGCAGTATCGACATCAAGGCAATATCTGGCCGAACAGTTCTCCCTCTCTTTCACCATCATGTCTGTCTCACCCTCCGTAGCTCCCTCATCCTGTTACTCTCTGCTGCCTTGTCCTCTTCACCGCATCATGCTGCCTTTCCCACTGCTCCTGTTTCATGCACGCGCACACACACACACACACACACACACAGCAGCTTCAGAATCAGTTCAATCATCAGCTGAAAATGACCGCGGGCACTGAGAAGGAAGTAAAAGGCATTGTGCAAGAGCATGAGGTGGGGGCAAAGAGAGGTAATGAGACAGAGAAAGAGGGGCGATGAGGGAGGGTATGATAGACACGTATGACAGACGGAGAGGAAAGCGAATGAGAGGAGGAGGAGACAGGCGGAGAGGGGGGGGGGCTCCACAGCCCAATGAACGCCGGGGTTAAAAAGTCGACAGCGTCATGAGCATCAGAGGCAGACGACAGAGGCCGTTCTTTCAGCTGTCTGTTCTGTCTTCTCTGCTCAAGAATAAAGCTTTAGTGTGAGACTGAAATATGGCTCATTTCCTGCACGGTGAAGACGTTTTCCTCAGATGCTCCGAGCAATGGAGGGCCGCCGCAGTCAGTCAGAACGTTTCGATTGCTCCTGAAGGATCTCAGAGTTTGAAAAATACTTTTAATATTCATCTGCGCAAATATGGGACTTGTTATGTTGCTGCCTGCAGAACTGTGCACAGCGCTATGGAAATAATCACTGTTATAAAACCGCGTGCCTTGTGCACATTTGACTCACTGAGCAGAGCAATAACCACAGTAGCCATAATTGGAAAATGAGCGTGTCAACCCAGGAGATACACCTTGCAATAACCACCTGTTTACATCCTCTTTAAAAAACAACATTTAAAATCTCAAGTGTTTAAACAACAGTTTTGGCCTTTGTTATTGTGCACTCCAATCTTATAACCAGGTCCTCAGACATCAAAACTTTTATCACGGCCTCTGGCATGTCACTCAGACACAAAGTTTACCTTTTTGA
>KV751343.1:4698792-4718192 GCA_001698575.1 Mola mola
GAAATGGTGTGTAGTGTTAGCCACAAGGGGGCCTCTGCTACAGGCTGAACGTCCACTCTTACTGTGAGTTCTCTGTCTCACAACCTTAGCATAGGGTTTTGATTTAAAAAAAAACAAAACACACGCACAGCAAATGCACATGCTCTCTCATATATGCTCAGACATCCTTCACTTCCATTCCCCCGTGCTTCCATGTTGATAGTGCTGACACAAATACACTCCTCATCCACTGTCACATGTGTACACACACAGAAAAATACTTATCCCCCGACTCTCTTTACTCTCGACCGATGTTGTATTGGTCGCTGTCATGCCAACAAAACAGCTCTGACCTATCATGGACAGGGGACCTCTGAGAGTGCACTGTGACACCTGGCACCAGGACATGTTTGCATGTTTCCATCGTGTCCCACAAATGTGCAATTGGATTGGAATTATGCGAGTTTGGAGGCCAGATAAAAGCTTTGGGTTCTTTGTCATTTTCATAAAGTCATTCCCCAAAGGTATTTGTGGGCTTCCAGGGCACATTCTGCTAGGGGCCATTGGCACTGGCAGGATGGGGTGTACTTGGCCTGTGTTTAAGTATCATCCACATGAACGCCAGGAACCAAAATTTTCCAGCAGACAAGTGCATTGTAACAAGATAATCCTTGTTATTCACTTGTCACTTCACTTGTTGTGAATGTTGTTTGTGGGTTTGTGTGTGACAAGATGAGAACATTTGACAGAAACTGAGTGGGAAAGTGATACTTTTGTTCAAAGTGGCTTGTACTTAGGCTAATCTTTAACTTTATCTAACCTCCTCTCTCTCTCTCTCTCTCTCTCTCTCTCTCTCTCTCTCGTTGCGTTTTTTTTCACACACACAAACTCGCAACCCAATTCTGCGCATGTAGGAGTTCTAACAGTGAAGGGCAATGAATGCAGATGCACAAATAAAAGGCAGGAGACACAAAGTGGCACCAGATTCACTGCAGGCATTGTGCTAGCACCTCACACTGTTTAGCACCGCTCTGCCAAAGCCTCTCAGGTTTCCCTGTTAGGGTTAAAGGTGGATGACAACAGTGCGTGTTTGTAAATTAAGTCACTACTAACAACGTGTAAATGCTTGCTCCATTCATATCACTTTAATCAGATCGTAATTGAGTGACAGGAAACACAAAATCCCCCTGTGGCAGCTTAGACTGGAGATTAAGTGCTTATGAGCGTTCATGGAAATTTGCATGCAGAAATGTCCAAATATATCACGAGTCTCCCTGTGCCTACGACCAAAAACATGGGCTCGAGGAGCAGATGACCTTCGCTTTCTAACCCCAACAAAGTGTTAGCCGGGTGTAGACACACACTGACACCACACCGTGAGAAACAGCAGCAATAGCCTCATTGTGATCATCACATCAACAACCCACTGCAATGTTTGCAATCCATCACTTTGTTTACACTGACGGGGACAGCTACTGCTATTCCATATGCCATGTATGTATTTATGCCTGTGTGTTTGCTTCAACCAGTTTTCCTTCTCCTACATGGAATCAGTCTCAGTCATGTCCATATATTGCTTAATTTGGAGTGGTCTGCAGTCGCCAGGGATGCCAATAAATGGGCTGGAAGGGACTACTCTGTGTGAAAATACTGATTTTATCAAAACAGTGAGAAAGTGGTCAGCCATTAGTTGGGTTTAACCATAAAGAAGGAGTTTATATATATGTAGTGTTGTAATAAGTACCCAAAAGTCGCAGTTGAGTAAAATGTATTGTCCTAAAACTTTGGTCAAAGTGAAACACAAGGAGTAAATGTGTCATTTATTTATATGGCGCTAATTCACAGCAAAAGTCAACTCATGACACTTAACATGTAAAGCAAGACTAAACCAAACTCTTTTATTATCGATGTAGTTATTAATTAAGAGAGAATTAATATTAGTACTAATAAGTTATCAAATTGATGTAGTACAAAGTACAAATTGGTCACATTCTGTTATGCGCTTACTATTTTCTCAATTACATTAAATTAAATAATTAAAAGCCAGCTTTAGGACCATACGTTACCCTCAAGTCAAAGTTGAATAAAGGGCAATAACATATGGAAACATATACATTAAAAGCTGCTTGCATCCCAGATGTGATTAATGAAGTGAGAGTCTCATTCGACCCCTCTGACCTACGTCAAGGCCGTGTAAGACTGGAGCTGCAGAGCCCTGAGGCGCCGTGCACGTTTGTATGCATTAATGGGTGAATTAGAGAAAAAAGAGTTAGGGTTTGTGCATGTGCATCATGGAGCTGTTTTTTTTTTGATGTGTGTTTATGCATATGCATGTGTTGTGTGCACTTGCGAGTGTGTCTGTGTGTGCACTCAAAGCAACATACCCTCAGGCTGTGACAGACGGACTCTAAACCACGAAACCCACACACCCCACTGCCCCGCTTAATAGTGCATGAGATAAGAACATTTGGACTTCAAAATGCCCCCACCTACACCACCACCACCACCCCCCTCCTTCCATGGGAAATTGAGTTTTATGGTTCCCCAGTTTGAGACAAAAGCTGCAAAGGTTTGGATAGCTAAAAGGAAATTCTATGTCTAATCAAAGGTGTCCTAGATGGGTTGACTAGGAAAGATAGACACACAGAAGCTACACAGTGCTGTTTAAAAAAAGTGTGCACATTTGGTGCAAATACACACAAATGTCAACTAGGGATGTAACAGTGCACTGCAGGCCGGTTGATAATTAAGCTTGATAACCTTCAAGTCGGTTCAGAGGTTAAATAAATTACATTCACATTTTAAACAGTAGGAAGTGCTGTATACTATTGCCATGTTTTACTTATATGTAGCAAGTAAGTTGTAAACAACTGTGTACAAGATGTACAACATGAGGATGCCTCATCGTCATTCAAGTTGGTGGTATGGCAGCATTTTGGCTTCCACATGACTGTAAATGAAAGAGGAGAAATGACAACTAACAAGACAAAAGCTCCTCGCAAATATTTCAAGAAAACACTGACCAGCACACATAGCACAACGAACATGATGCAGCATGTTAAGTGGCACCACAGTGAAAGGCTCCGGTCAGCTCCGTGTGAGCAACATTAAAGATTAAAAGGCCAAACCGCACTGACGAGCAGATTTGCGGAAACGAGTGCTAGTGCCACAGAGATCACAATGGTGCATCAGTGTATTCATGGCAAAAGATATGAGGCTGTTTTCTGTTGTTGCATACATAATATATTAAATATTTGAAGTGGAGAAAATATTAGAACAATAGAACACTCTGTCAAGTTCTGAAAAATCCCATTATTTTACTGCAATGCAGCTTTTAAAACCAGAAAAAGACTAAACTTGTTCCATATCCTGATAAAACGATAACCAAAATCTCAGGCAATATACTTCATATTCTTAAATCCCAGTAAAGATATTTATTAGTATATATCGCCCAGCGCCAACATGAGGGTCAAGAGGTACAAACGAGTTAGTATTCAACATGGATCACACTTTCCCATTGAAGATTCCTTGTATTAAATATTTCAGCGCTCTCTGTCATGCTAATTTGTGTCTGCCAGAGTTAAGTAGAAACCCGTAAAAAAGTTGGCAGCATGTTTAACAATAGTTTACATACTAAACCTAACCTTTAGCCCTCACAGCAAGTCTGCTTAAACCCTTCCCAGCTCTGGAATCCTGACTTAATCGATTTCCTCGAGCATCACTGCTCCAGTGTGGTAAAACAAGTCATAAGAAAAGTAATTCGATACTCACTAAGAAAGTAATAAATCATAATCCTTCCGATGCAAATCAGAGGTAACCTGAGGAGTGAAACCCTCAGAAGAAGTGAACTGTCACAGAGATCAGATGAACACATGTGCCTCTGCCAGACAGAGACTCAGTCACCAAGACACAGCGCACGCCTGCAAAAAGAAGGACTGATAAAGCATAATAAGCATGAGAAAAGTCACACATCTATAGATCGAGGAAAGAGAGAGAGAGGGAGAGAAAGGCATTCAAACAATCCATCACTGTTCAGAAGAAACGAGTATATTTCTCCTCATGTGTATCATGAAGCGAGAGAGAGAGAGAGAGAGAGAGAGAGAGGTGATGAGCGTGGGAGGAAGAGGCAGACAGAGAGATACAGCCAGAAATGTACAGAGGAGGCGTAATAGAAAGAGACGTGCTGCCAGTCAGAGAGAAAAAAGACGGATAACCATCCGAAGTATGACAGGTGCAATGAAACTTAGAGTGCAAATACTGCAAGACAGGAATGCATATCTGCTTGAAGCAAAGAGAGAGGAAAAAAGTCAAAGTGTAAGTAGAGGAGGGAGAGTGTGAGTGAGAGTTTGGGATGAAGAGAGAGTCAGACAAATGGAGAGTGCATAACTCAGCAGGGATTCTTACATTCATATCTAAGGGCAGAGTCCAACAGGAATACTCCACATGACAAGGAAAACTTGTCATCCCCCTGACACACACACACGCACATAATTTTTTAGCTCACATTTTCGGACTGCAAACCACACCACAAACCAGCTAATCAGCCCGCCAGATTAGCAGCCGTCCACACTATAAAAGATGTGTGCAACAAACAAGCTTCGTTGGATTAAAAGAGTTTTTACAAGGAGGTTACGAAGGAACTGCTCTAACGTCAGCTCAGTCTGTATGTCCCAGAATGTACTCTTTCTTCCTTTTGAAAAAGATAAAACAATGTGTCGTTCAATGGTGTATATTTTTATCAAATGAGATGATTTTCATATTTTAACAAGGTATAGCAATATTTTTAGATTCTCCCAAAGCTGCTGGGACAGATGAGTCAGCATATCACCCAGTCTGCCAGACAAAGAGCTCCTCTGAGACAAGAACAATACAGACCCTTGTCTGAAAGTCTGGAGTTACCCTTTCGAGTTAATGCAAATTGGTACTTGAAGTTTTGTGGGGTAATATTCACGTTTGTGGCTATTGCTGTCATTGTCAAATTTGCACTTCTGTCTAACGTCACTTCTGTCAGCGTGGAGCCGGCTGAACTGGCGGTGAACCCTAAGAGGAGGCTGGCTCAGTGCTCCCACTGTCTATTGTGGCGCGGCAGCATCTCGCTGTGCATGGGTGGGGAAATGGATTCAGAGAGAAAAATTAAGAGAGAGAAAGAGGTAAAGAGGCAGAATGGGGAGGGGGTGTTGGGGGGAGCTCAAGATAGAAAGTGTATCACCTATTGTCAAGCATCCTTGTTTCTGCAAGCTTTCATACTAAATACATATGTGTCTGAGTGGCTGCAGTTGACTGGGTCAACGCCCCACACGGAGCTGAGGACATCAGAGAGCTTACTAAGTAGCTGGTAAAGTAGCTTCTTGATACCCGCATACAAACAACAGCAGCACGGACAAGCAGCAGGAAAAAGAAGGCCTCAAAAGTGAACACACAGAATTTCTGCTGCACATGTTGCCGAGGCTGGAGGTAGATTATCTGCCCAACCCAACTGAAAGGTAGCCTGACTGGTGCACAGGGATTAAGTTTGCATGTGCAAGAACATTCAAATGAATTTAATTTTAGCCACAGCAAGAATGGTCAGGCTTCTCCAGGGTGCCTGAGGTGGGTGACAAGAAGGCAGGTAATTTTGGACTAAGGGTAAATGAGTCATATTAATGGACAATTGTGTTGCACATGAGCATTGCTAATTCCCTCTAGGCCAATTAAAGTGTTTTCATGGAGCCACTTTGATTTGGAAAAAGAGCGAATTAGTGCTGTGAACTAGTTATTAGCTATTATGGTATAGCTCTGGCAACACGGTTACACTATTACATGTGGGGTGTCCAGATAAATTAGATTGATTAGCTACAATAAAGCCAACATTGCAAGGAAGTAAGCATAATATTCTCACACAAAACCAGATCACTCGTAACTCTAGCCTTCAACACCCATCTCAAAGACAGTCTATCACGGTGTGCGGGCTAACAAGATAACGCATCATTGAAACGATGACTCATTCTTACTCAGCTCATTTCTCAGCTGAAGATGAAGCTTTGACCTTGTCTGAATATAAATGTGCGTCCGCTTGGATTCGGCACTGGATGTTTAGTCTTAATATGAGAGGTGGCTAAATGTTGGAGGTGTTGTGAACATTGCCACAGGCTGTACCAAGGTGTGTGTGTGTGTGTGTGTGCGTGTGTGTGTCACTATTACATTATTACAGTGCCTAGGATAGCCACCCTCACACACACGTCAAGTGAAAATCTAATTTTATGCAACAAGGACATTTACAAGTACAATGAATTTGACCCTGTGAACTGGCGCTGGCAACACAGCGTAGTACAGCATAGCTAACGGCTGACGCATAGTGATTAGATGCAAAATAATAAGAGCAGGGCATGACTTGGCCTTATTCAGCCACTTTCCCACCAGAGATTACAGGTGGACCTCAGATGAAAAGACTTGAAAGGAAATATGTCAGCCTTTAATCTCCACTGGAGCTTTAATATTGTCTATAAAAGCCATAGTTTTAAATGCAATCTGGATTTTTTTTTAATATCAGCCAAACTCACACTGGTGAGGGATGACTGCAGGCAAAAATAATGGTTCAGTTTGCTAAAACACATATATTCAAAGCTGTTATAGCCCATCATTTTAAAATGCTGTGTACAACAGACAAGCTGAACAGTTGTGTGCTGTGCCCTATTTGACCACATATCTAGTCAGTGTTCAGCATACTGACTGCATCCAGCAAGAAAACTACTAAATTATTGAGAACAGGGCATTTATTCAGGCTTATTCAGCCCATTTCCTGGCCCTCAGATTATGCCTCGCATTGGACTGGAAAATCGTGTCAATGCAGATACTCTTACTGGAAGACTTTTATAGTCTGAGGCATAATCTGCCTCCAAGAAACCAAACTTTTCACAATCACATGGTTATAAACAGCACAAAGATTCCCGGAACATGACCAATCTCTGATGCGTATGATTACTAAGAAAAAATAAATGACAAATCATTTTGGAGTCACTGAGTCAATTTTGGGATGGATGCATAAACAAAGACAGTAACAGATACATAATAGTGGGCATATCTTCAATGTGTTGTGTGTGATTGTGTTGAAGCCACTTCAGTTTACACTTTTAAGTGAACATTAAAAGCCATGGGTTTATTTAATATTCTGAAGTATGTGCCAAACTCTTTTACCACCTTATAGCATGACACGTCTTAACAGAAGCAGCCAGATATGGCCAATGCCCGTATCAAAGGTACAAAGTAAAGAAAAAGAAAGAGGAAATACAAGCTAGTGTTACTGACTAGGAAGTTAAAGCAATAAGCAAGCAGTTTACATAGGACTGATTATCAGTACAATGGCTGGATACAGGGATCTCCCACACTGATCAATGTTGGTATGAAAGTTCTGCGTTGTTTGGGCGCGAACACAAAGGAAGTAAGGGGTCCGTTATACTCACACAGGAGTTTAAAGTCTGATATCTCAGCTAGGACAGGACATAATCTGATTCATCACACCATATGCAGCTGAGCTCTAAGATATCTCCATCGAAACAGATCGGATTCAGCACTTGTCAACCACAGTCCTGACCAAAAAAAAAAAGGAAAAGAAAGATTTAACACAAGATATTATTTTGGATTAGCGTGCTCGACTATCATTCCCCCAACCATGGCAAGCATGCAGCATCAAATACACAAAGATTACTGTAGGTATTCAAGTCAAAATGTTTTCTGCTTAATGCTGATATGTCACCTCACTATAATTTGACAGCTGTATCTGAACAAGATTACAGCTCTTCACAATACGGTCATGGAAACAACTCTAAAATATTCTCAAATAGCCAGATCATACCATTTTAATAGTACACGATATCAGCTTTAAATACCTGTGTTATATTTAGTTGTATATCTGAAGTTCCCAAGTAGAGCACAAGCTCTCAGAGAGAAACTGTAATTCACTATGCTCGAAATCATTAAATGAGTAAGGGCAAGGTTTGTATTGTACTATCTAAAAAGGAGGCAAAAATGGAAACAAACTCTAAAGTGACATTTCCAGGGCAGCAGGATGGAAGTTTGTGCTCGTTTACTGCATTCCCTTATGGTTTTACATCACTGCAGACTCTCAGTCATTCACCTGCGCTTTTATCCCTCGATGAAACATTTGCTATTTTTCCATGCTCCTTTTGTTTGGCAAAGTAAATATTTTGAAATAATTACTGTCAAAACGTTATCTGTTCTCATGTAATCAGAGGATGCAAGTTGCAAACATAAGAGGAGGCTTAGTGCTACAAATCATTTTTGCTTGTGGCGTCTGCTAGTTCGGTTAAGCTGCACCATACAGTACAAGAACAAGAGGTCATGTACAAAGGTTGCTTCTGGTTTACATGCTGCTAAACAGGGACATAAATAAAGACAATGCAGACAGTGCAGCTGGACTGGGGCTCCTCGGGTGATGGGGGGGTTCATGGAGACAAAGATGGCAAACTCATCTACCACTTATTTTTTCTGGATGAAAGCCCTTCATAACATTTGTTGCAATCATCCATTCACACACACACACACACACACATTAATACATCGAAGGAGAGGTGGGGTTCAGTATGTTGCCGCGGACGCCTCAACATGCCGACTGCTGGGTTGGGGATCCAACTGCCGAACCCTGATCATAGGGCGACCTGCTCTATCTATAGGTAGGAGGTGGTTTGTGCTTAAACATAGCCAATGGGAGCAAACTATAACAAAACTATATATATGTTTATACTACAAAACTATAAAAAGAAGAAATAAACTATAAAGACTGAATAATATATAAGTCACAGTTGGTTTCCTAGCCCATAAATGATTATGCTAGCTAACAGCCTATAGACTATATTTAGACTGATCCTCACTGTTTGTGTGGGGGTGTATGTCATAAATATTTGTGTCCACAGGTTTCCATCAAAAAGGCCCCTTGTTACCACGATACTCTGAGAGATGTTCAGAAAAAAAAATCCAAATCTATCCCTTAAGACCAAAAAAGGGAAATAGGCCTTGCATGTGAAAATCTCTACAATGGCTTTTGTACATATCTAAGACAATTACTTTTAAATTGATGGTAATTTTTCAAAAACTGAGCATTTTTTTATTATTATTTATACTGCCTTTTTTCTGTGCACAGCAAAAGACACTGTCTCTTTAGGATTCAGAAATCGCTGGTGGAAAGTGACTGCAGGAAGTTTGGTTGTGGCGTATCCAGCAAAAAAAAAAAAAGGAGAGCAACTGCAATAAAATTGTTATCGAAAAATGGACATAAGTGCATACGACAAACGCTGTGGCCACAATGACTCACTGAGTCTTTACCACAGCATTAAACCATAAATGAGTTAAAGCTCAACAATAATGATGTCACAGAACAGCCTTCAATATGCAAGCTGGTGTTCATCCTCTAATGACACATGCGTGTGTTTGCGTCCATAAAAATCACAGCTTCTTTATCTCGTAACTACCAGACAATAACAGATTTTGTCTGTGACAAAATCCCAGTCTTCACATGTGTGTTTGTCTGCTTGCCGGGCAACTCTATCTTTATATAGCTGCTGTGTGTGTATATCTGGGTTCCCATATGGATATTGCTGATGTGTGTGTGTGTGTGTGTGTGTGTGTGTGTGTGTGTGTGTGTGTGTGTGTGTGTTTGCATGAGGCGCAGATCTGGCTTTGATAAAACCCTGGTCTTTAGAGGGATTATCAGTCCATCCCCAGACAGCAACATGCTGTGCATTTATGGAGGTAATAAGTTGACCTCTAATAGACAGACGGACAGCAATATAAGATATAAGTTACTGGAAACTGAGTGCCTGTATCTATAACTGGGCCAGGAAAGAGGAAAATAAACCATATCGGCTGGGGCAGTTAGCCATGTGAGCTGTCATCCAGTGACTTTTGACTTTTATGTTTTGGGGTTTTTTTTTGGTTTTTGAGTCTTCCCCGACAGATACGTTATGCCATTGTCTGTGACTCAGTTTTGACTTCTCTAAATTCCCAGAGGGCAAATGTGCAGCAGGCAGGAAAGTGTGAGCAAACACTAAACAAAAACATTGAAAGAAAACATAAAATAAACAGCGATTAACATCACAAAGCCAAGTCCTCACCTTGCCTCGTGGACATGTCACCGCGTTTCTGAACTAGAAACAATTACAATGTTTACAGTTTGATTTCAGTCAATGCACTTTTATGTAACATCTCCCGGCTACTTCCCCCGTGCAGGATTTGGCAAACTCCCTCAAAAGGTCAGATGATGGTGGATACAAACCAGATGGTTTTCAGGTCAAAATATTTAAAATAATGTAGCTACATTTGCTGAATCCAACTTTGTGCTGTTCATGACCTGTGTGGTCTTTCAGTTACACCGTTTTATTGGCTGTAAACAATAAGGAAGCTGTGGAGGACAATTCCAAGTCACAGTCAGAAAAAAGGAGGCGACAACCCCTCTCTACTGCTGTAAACTGAAGAGCGACAGATATAAAGAGCACGGTAAAGCTTAATATCTGTCTTATTCCGTCTCACTTCTCCTCCCGTTCTCCCTCCCTTCCTTCTCCAGCCCATCATTTACCCCCACATCGCTTTCCCTTACTTCATCTCCCTATGCTCCCTATGCAACCCACTCTATCTCTCTCACTACTCTCCTTCAAAACCCTCTGCCTTGTGCGCAGCCACAAAGAAATAATTTATTCCCTCCCAATTCCCCCCCCCCCAGTGCGGGTATGTATTAGCATGCCAGCCGAGCACGTTAACTTATCTCGCAGCTACAGGCACCAACTGGTAAAACTAAGCTCTGATAGTTTGCAACAGGATGACCACAGAACGCCTGTAGCTCGGAGAATTAGGACTGTCGTCACGATTAGTAACGGTGGGTCTAATGTTTTGCCGTACGATAATTTACTGTACTGTGTCCCGTATGGCTCCCTGATATACACAAAAGGGGACATTCAAAAAACATTGAGCAGAATCGTTACTATTGCGGCCACTTTTGAGCGCAATGTCGTTTGTTTTTTTTGGGTCGGGGCACACGCAGCTGAAAATGCATTTGAGTGCCAGCATCAGAGCATAAAATCTTACACAGTAGAACGCAAAAAATAGCCTCCATTCAAGTGTAAACATGCAGAGAAGTGGGTCAACAGTGTAACATGTGCAAGTACGAAATTCTGTGACAACTGTAGAGAGCTAGACGGCTTATTCTCTCTCCTATTTGCCATTCTGTTGTTTAACAATACATCTATTGTATGCAAAACTGTATTATATTGATGATACGACGGACCCCAAGCTGTGATGCCCACAAGCCACATGAGCTGGATGGTAGATGATTGCCCGAGGCTGACCACAGGATGTCTAGGAGAATTAGGCTTACAGTAGTGGTTATTCTTGGCCTGGTGTATTCTAGTCTAATACACTTTGCATAACATCGGCTCTCAGACATGCCAGGCGCAACAGTAACATAACGTGAAAAGACTAAAATCCGTTGATGTCTTTCTCCATCTCACGACTTCACTCCGTGGCCCCTTAATCAGAATTAGAGCAGAAACAGAATGAAGCAGTTTATATTAATGGGGAATACAGATGGATGAGAGATTATGGGGACACAGATTTAGTTGCATATGCTGCGAAGAAAGAGCTGGTGTGAAACCATTGACCATGTTAATGAGCATTCTGGCTTACAGGGATGGTGAGATATTCAGGGCTGGAAGATGCCACAGATTTCTGTGCTAATGTTGTCCCATGTAACTTAGTGGATTAGGTTTAGGAGCTCAACTCCCACTGGGGTGTCTGTTCAAAAAAAGTGCATTCTCTCATTATGCTTCCACCAAATGGCAAATATTATGAAAACCGTACCGTAGTTGATAATAGCGTTATAGATAAGCAGGGTAATTAAGCTACGCACAGTGGCACGCGCTGTATTGTTGCAACGACCATGCCTGTGCAATGCCTATTAAGAGCTCAATGCCGGGCCTGTCACAGCGATTAGTTATGCTAGACCTGATGTTTCTGTTTCACTCACAAGTTCATTAATTGAACCTGCGCAGTTGTAATCCACAGTCTCAGTCAGTGCACACAATTACTTGTCCTACAATGGAAAAAACGGAGGAAATTCAAGAAAAGTTCAAGCAGAATTGAAGGTGGACGGTCAACACGAGGTGCACAGCGTGTTCTCCCTCTCCGGATTTCTCTCTCTCATCATCTGCCCCTACTTACTGTAGATGCATGACTCATCAGCGCCCATGCTCCGCCACTGACCTATATCTGTCCCACCTGTGTGCGACACGGACTGACTGACTGACCCTCGTTCCCGCTGATCCAGTCACTTACAGCCTGTCACCTGAGCCTGTTCCATAAGAGCAGCAGGAGGCGGCTAAACGCTGTTTCACCCGAGTCTTTAACCTGGTCTGTGAACAGGAAGAGGTAAACACTCAAGCTGGCATTGATACGGTCAGGGAGCCTTGCAATCTATACGGTGGTCATTGAACAAATCATAAATCATATCCTCTGTAGTGCATTTGCTAGAGAGCTTACAAGACTGGATGTAGTCTCTGCACATTCATATTTGAATGTAGTCTAACATATGTTTTTTTTCTTTTGCTAAACGGTATTTTAAACAAAAACAGATGCTGTCCCTCCTCACTCAAGCTTGTCCTGGCTGGTTCTGGGCGGACACGAGCACCCAGCCGAAGAGAAGCACCTCTGTATTTCTGCCTCTCTCTCCGCAGCAGAGTAACAGCGTGGTGAAAATATGATGCTGCAGGACTGCCATGTGGGCTGCCATGCATGGGGGCCGGAGGCGGAGCTTGAATGCTGACAAGCACCACCGTATGATTTCATTGGCTCTCAATGACATCACTGATAAGGAGTGAGCCTCCCTCTTTCTCTCTCTCCCCGCCACTTACATGGAGTATAAGTGCAGGTCTTTGGGGCTACAAGCATCCCTGTTTTACATCTTTTTCTCCAAGATTTAACAGACTTGCCTCAATGAACTGCCCTGCCTTGTAAAAACAGGCAAAAACACATGCATCTTCAATACTTTTAAAGCTCCATCTTTCCTCTTTCAACACTGGACCTTTCTCAGGCTGCTGGCCACTAAAAGCAAGCAGATTTGAAACCACAGATCACACAGCAATTCAGGCAAGCGAAGTGCATTTGTGCATCAACAGTGACATCTGAAAAGCAAATGCAGCACAAAAGAACTGATCATATGACGAAAATGAATTGGAACAAACAGTCTTCACTGAGTGGAAGTTTACAATGATCAATCAGTCAAGAAAAAAACTATTGGAACCTTGTCCTTAATTAAAATAAGGTCTTGAGGGGTGCTCAGTGCAAGATACTGATCTATCGTCAATTAAAAGATTTAGTTATTTAATTATTGCACTGTGCATATGCAGTTAATAGGCTGGTGTCCATTTTCACAAGGACCTGCAATGGCTAAGTGTGTTGGAGAAGTTGGCCCTGCATGGTATGGTGTTCAGTTTTTGGTTTTGGTTTTTTTTCGGTATCTATAAACGCTTTAAAATCCCCAATTAGTGTCCAGTAATTGCACGCGAGCTGATGAACACAATCACATTATGTATTTCTTCAAACTGCCGGATAGGAGAAGAAATATAATTTGAGAATGATGAGGAGGAGTGATTTTATTTAAAAAATTGTGGCTCAACTTTTGTTTCCTACGTATCCGTCTTGATCTTTCACAGGTTTTGCCTTCAGAAGTGAGCAGGACAGCCCTGCAGAGCAGACTGACACAGTTGTGCCAGTACAAAGTAAGATCACCTACCAATGTGAAGTGCCCGAGGAGGATCATGAAGGCAATATCCTGCTATTCCAGTGCCTGTGGGCTGGGATGTGTCTTGTGGAGAAGACATTCTACTGATTTTTATAATCCTCCAAGTGTTTCCATAAGTTTTAGGTTTCCCAGCGTGCCTTGTAGGCAACCCGCCTGGAACGGCTTCTGCTGCTGAAGTGGAAATCCGTTATGAGATGAGTATTCACCTTCTCCAAAAGAAAAACCGTGCAGCCTCTTAATCCTCTTCTGTATCTCAAAAGCCGCTTGATAGGTGACTCTGTACATCTTCCTTGTGATTTCCACGTACTATTCCATTTCTTTAACCTCCCACAGAGGAAAACGCTTTGCAGGCTAATCTGTTGTTGAAATCCACCTGAGACAGATCCCCTACGAACCAAGAAAGAAAAATTAAAAAGTGAAAGTATGGTTAAAACATTATGTCACTTCAACAAATTGCTCATTTGCCTAAAGCTGGTCAAATAAAAGGAAATAAACATGCATATCTAACTAACACCTTAGGTGCTGAGATGTTTAACAACTGTCGAGTTGTATGTGGTTTAAAATTGGTTGAAAAAGTAAGAAAAACACAAATATATTTTCCATAAAGCTAAACTTTACATTACTGATCAGTTTTATCTACTAATTCTCTCATGTTGCCTAATAGAAAGTGAAAAGGCCTGGCTACTGTATAATGGAATGCAGGATATTCAAACAAGTTGTTTGGCCAGACCTTCATGTGAAAAAGAAAGGTAAAAAGAAAATAATAATAAAAACCAAATTTCTGTCTTTTTTTGTTTATATTGGATGGACAAATAGATAATGAAAATGAAAGAAAAGGTGAAACTTTACCATCACCCATAAGTTAGTATTAATGGAGATATGAGGGTTTGTTTTTTTTTAAATATATAAAACAGTAAAGAGACGAATAAGGCTTAGAGATTAAAAAACTACATTCAAAATATTAATTTAGCTCTGTAGATCGTTTTAAGCGCTCAAAAAGTTGTATCCTTGTGGATTTGCGCTCTTTTCTGCTGCTGCCCTTTGTATGGACTGAGAACAAAGGAGCCTTTACTGTAACAAAGAAGCGCCAGCGACTTATACCTGTTGCTCTGTTTCCCAGAAACTGTAACAAGTTGCTCTGGGATTTTCGAGGCGAATCTATTTTGGGTTCACCTTCGTGTGTCCAAGCCGTTACTCGTTGTTCGTGCAACAAGTTTAATTCAGTGTCACTGTTTAATGAGAAGACTTTACACCTGATTGCATTGTTCTGCGTGTCCACAGCGCGCAGCCAACTTCGCGAGAACACGGACATCGTCATCATACAGCCAATGCACGAGGAGGTCACTTGTTTGCAAATTGTTAATGAACTAATTCTGTAACTTAGTCTGTTTATCCGGCGTGCGCAAAAGATCCTTTCCTCCGCAAACTTCTGACAGGCAGTCGCTTTGTCCTGCGCGTCGCAACATCTCCAAGAGACAAACATTTGGTAGCAGCACAAACTCCATCTCATCTGCACTAAAGCTCACTGACAATTCCTCCCCGGCATCGCACGGTGAGTGTTATTAAACGCCGCGGAGGTGCGTGCCTGAGCATCCCCTCAAGTTCTCCCCTCAAAGCGCCCCGCATCAGACAAAGGAAAAGAGGACCGCTCCTCTCGCTCTCTCTCCTCGCCGCCACCGCTCCTCTATGTCTCTCACCCTCTCCCTCTCTTCTGCTTTGTGCTCAAGTTTGAGCGCTGACGCACCAACTACTGCGGCAACTTTTAGCTGGAAATAAAATTCCGAAAATCGCTCCAGGTGCGCAGCAGAAGGCGGCGGACAACTCACCTGCGGGCTGTGTGCGCGTCGAGGGGAAGGAAAAAAAAAAAAAGTTTGAGAGGGCACATCCAGCTTTGTGTTGTGGAGTCCCCCTTTGTCTACACGTGTGATAGATGGATGGGGCTCCTTTTGGCCGCGCCTAGTTCATGTCGCTCTCCAAAGAGTCCCGCCCTCTCAAAGTCAAACAACTATGCACACAAAACTGGATCCGACTGATCACAAACATGGAGCGCGGCCCCTTCATGTTTGCTTTTGGGACATACCCATCTATCCATCTATCTAGCTGTTCGTTCATATACTATGCTCACCAACTTCCCTTGATCACTTTTTTGTTTGCTTTCAAAGTTAATTGACCTGTGAATCTGTCTAATTGTTCACTGTTTTTAATGTATTTCATCCAATCCATTTCCTCATACACTTGCTTACTCACTCACGTCTCTTTGTTTGCCATCCGCATATATTGTGCAGCATTTTCTCTTTGCTTCATCATTTGTTCCTTTTGTCCTTCCCTCTTTCTTCTCACCACATCTCCACATCTTTTGCTGCCCAGTGTTTGTGTGCACAGTGAAGCAGGGGCTGCTTGGCGAAAACTTTCCTGGATGCATCTCCTGGAGACCATTGTGTCTGGGCAGCAGCAGCAGCAGCAGCAGCAGGGGAACAAAGGAGGAGACAAAGGGGAGCAAAGGGGGTCTCATTGTTTTGTAATGCACATGGTAGCAGTAAATAGAATTAATGACAAGCAGCAGCACTGCTGCAACAAGGTGATCCCTCTCGGGCGTCACTTTGAGTCAGAGCCGTTCTGTGAGGTTTAAAAAATTCATCTTGTTTATTCCGGGGGGATACAACTGTACATTTATAGTATTAATTTATAGTAATAAACACTATCTCTTTAAATACTATGTTTATGCTCTCTTTATTTGATAAAACTGTAAATCTGAGTTTCTGTTTAAATTCATTCAAATTTGGATATCATTTTTGCTCCGAACTATTATTATCACCTGCTCCTAATTTCAGCGTAAACCTGATCCCGTCCAAAAAGCTGCTTAAACTGAGGAGACTAAGGCAGGGTGGTCAAGCCTTCACGTAAAAAATAAGACATATATCCTCAGGCGCTTTTAAGACTGCATTAGCTTTCCAAAAAGATCATTTCAGACTACAAGCTGTACTTGAGAAGGTTATGTAGCAACTGGAGTCTGTGGTGGCATTTTGTATGTTTGTTGGGAGGGAAGTGATGGATTAAAGCTAAATTGGAGAAGCCAAAGTCTTCCCTCTGTCAGTTCTTCGTCTCCCTCTCTCTCCTGATTGCCTCAGAGAGACTAATTATCTAGACAAGCAGACAGGCAACACTTGCAATTACAGTCACATCTCATGCACATGGTTGTTTGCAGGTGGCTAAAAATGTGGTCTGTGGTCCTGCCTGTTACATTGCACCTAACAGACAGACTCTAGTCATGCAGCTCTCCCATTTGCTGACAAGCAGACACGTAGGAAGTGTTCGCTGATAACTACCACGCCAAACCAACGTGAGCTCATCGGTGTGTTCCAATCTGCGTGATGTTTCGGTTTGCATCAGAGTAGGCCTAGAGGAGCATCTCAGGCATGCAGACAAGGCGAGGCAGGTGGTGATGGGACGACTAAGGAAATACCACCAACGCACTGTCCTCCGTTCATGCAGCAGGCAGGTAGACATAAACGATTAAAGATAAAAGCCACAGCTCAGAGTAAAAGTATCCCCACCATCACCACTACCTCCACTGCTGCGTGATGAGCTGAGCTGAGTAGTACAACTCTACACACACAGACAGGCAGTCATAGATCTGTCACCCCCTCCAACGCAGCCCCTCATCCTCCCTGCTGTGGCTTTTCCCGGGCCAGTGACTCCAGCAGTCAGCCTGCTCTGCTGCCTGCATATCTCCCACTGAGGAGTCAGCTGAGCCAGGCATGAGACTGCACATCCAGCAGGCTCCATACAGTTTAGAGGAGCTTAACACACAGAGAGAGAGACAATGTTGAAAGAAGTGCTGAAGCTGTTGGTAAATTTCCAGGTTTATACAGTCCCACACAGGGAAGATATTGTCACCTTGCATATTTAAACGTGTCGAGAAATGTTGTCATAGTAACAAAAAAAGGCCTCATTTCATGCACAGACACAAATATAATGGACAGAAGTTTGGACAGAAGAAATTTGGTTCAGGTAAGGGAAGAATCTTTTTTGTTTTCGCCTTTTATCAAAAAAAAGACGTTTGTAACAAAATACTGAGCACTTTCAATCTAACGGTTGATGGACAGGAATGTTCCATATCTAACTGACTGGCCAACAAAATTGGTAACAATGAACAAGCCTAGTCATCAAATGTCCTCATTATCTGACAAACAGCTGTGATAAAGTGTTAGAAAATGCATGTCGATAGTTACATGCAGCCAATTAAGCTCTGATAAGGAAACATTCAGCATGTTGGTGTAATGCTGCGAGGGCGGGGTATGGCTACTGTACTCCACACTGTCTAACGTCACATTATATGCACCATCTATTTTGTGTCTTGCACAGCTCTATCTAGCTTTCCTTACGCTCAGAATTCACAACACCAAGGCTGATTCCTGCATGTAGAAATGGAAAAGATGAACTGAACAGGATTTTCACATTATTATTTGCTGCTTCTCCTACACAGAGGAAATTGAACTGATTTAACATCAACACGAGTGCTCATGTAAATGAATCTGGCGTAGCAGTATACAAATAATAATGAGTTTCCTGAAATGAGTTCCAATGTACATGACATGGTACAGTGGCAGTTATTAAAATCATATAAAACAACACGCTTAAAGTCTTGCTATCTTATTGGAATTTGCATTCAATTACACCATTTCAAACTAGAACTGGCGCACACCAGCACAGAAGTCGCCGTTTACATCCTGTCCACATAATGTACGTAGTGGCTGATAGAAAAGCTCGGTCACATTGTGCAACAACACCTGAGAGTCAAAATCAACAAAATCGATGCACCTGAAATCAAGGCAAGCGTTGAAACATCGAGAAACAAGAAACAAGTACAATTTGCCATGAAGAATGTCACAGAGAATTCCGCCGGCATATAAGGAATCTACATAGCCACAGTAAGACAATTAATTAAATTATTGTTTTCAACAGACTAGAGCCAAGGGATCACTTCAAGGAGGTCACGCATGATGTTTGGATGCTGATGTTTCTTTAAAGGAATGGAAATGAAAGCTGTGACAGTAACGAGGAGGCTGCACTGACAAATGGTTTGTTCTCCTTCCGCTGATGGAGGACAAGAAGCGACTCTTTTTAGAAGATATATTTATTAATATGTGAGGCGGATGAACACTGTCTGGCCTTCCTGTAGGGGCACCCGTGTCATGTGCTTTAATTCTATGCATACTACTCAATGACACACACGTCCACACGTCCACACAGGCGTGCACATGCCGTGGACAGGCAGACATGCTTGTCAGCTATGCTGGAGGGCCCTTGGCTGACTGCTGTTAAACCAGCCCTTCCCCCCACAAAAAAAGGGTCCGTCTGGGAGTGGGGGAGGGGAAATAATGACTGTCTGAACACCAGACAGCCAGAATACAGCATGCACAACAGGCTGCGAGACAGGAGAAGAGAGTTAAAAAGACAGATTTTCAAAAAAAGGGGCAGTTCACGTCACATAAAGGTTTTGTATATAAAATTATCAGTGTTTTCTCTGGAAAATAAACAGCGTTTATTGAAGCCATCCCTCATCGTCGAGCCAATTAAGGTGACCCTGGCACGTGTGCAGCTTTTTATCAAAGATGTAAATGGGTAACATTTTATA
>KV751343.1:4739013-4762986 GCA_001698575.1 Mola mola
TTAGTATAATAATGGTTATTATGAAAAGGTCATGATCTTTTGATAGTCAAGCAAACCAGTGTGAATGGAGAGATGTATGGGCTTCAATACAAGCAACGCAATCAGAGAAATTGAACTTTTTTTCTGATTGTCTCATAGAAGCACAACATAACTCTGTAGGACTAACTTGCACTGCTGTGACCTCTGAGCATTTTCACAATATTTTTCTCAAAAATCAAAGGCTTTTGGCAATACATATCCCTCAGCTGTTAAAACCACTGAAGTATTGAACCCCGAGAAAACACTTGAGGCAGCACATGTAATACTCTCTCATATATACTTACATTTACAAACAGAAAATGTTGCTTTTAATCACATGTACAGTTTGTATGATTTCTAGATTGCAGTGCCCCTTTCTGTACGACTTTTCTATCTAACTTACATACCGTATGTTTATTTAGATGAAAACTTTTAGCTTTTTTTTTTTCTTTTCTTTTTTTTTTACCAAAATACAACATATGCATGCATATTTGGAGATATCCCCCAGGCCAGGTCTCCTTCTAACAGAAGAAAAGTTGACGGTGTCCTCAATAAGGCAACAACAACCTTACCGATCAGTTTCTGAGATAAAGTTTGAATGAACACAAACTTAAGACGGTGAAGTCTGACAAGGCTCAAGAAAATAAGCATCAGTTTGAAACTGGAGCTTTCACTGGGACTGGCTCTTGGGTGAAGTACTCCTGATATAGACTGCAACTTTTTGAAGTACAAAAACCGCAACACCAAAAATAACATTAAAAATGGAATTCTGTTTTATTGCAGGCTACATTATACATGATATACATTAGTTTTTCCTCATTGTGGACAAGCATTAACTGATATTCTGCATCAGAGTAGATGCTTGAAATGTTTTACACTGTATTTTATGTTAATGGAAAAATTAAATGATATGATAAAGAATGCATTATTAAGTTGCATCAGTCCGCCTAGCATACTGCAGGGCCATTATAGCACACTATGAGTCCTTACCACAGATGATTGTTGAGGTGTTTATCGGTGAGTATAAGTCTTGAGTCAGCAGTCATTCTGAAACCTGTGAAGAGGATCAGTAAGAACACTGATCTTATATTTACTTAAAAGCCACAATGTTTTGCCTGTTGAGAACATGCATCAGAAAGAATTGTGTCTTTATAATCATAAATCACAAATCATAAAAATCTATAAATGCAATCATAACGCATAAGAGATGTGTCCTTAGTGACAGAACTCAATATTATAGACCACATTCACTATATGAAAAACTTTATTTGAGCCAAATTATCACAGAGTTCGCAAATCATCTTTGGGAAAATTGTGCAACTTTTATCATCGAATGATTATAAATGATTATATTTGAAATATTAAAATATTAATTTGGTCAGTATTGAATTATTTACACTGTTGCAGCCTCAGTTTTGGAATAATCCCATGCTGATGCCAGTGACTGGACAGAGTCATCTTCACACAGACCACAGACTGTGCACAATAGATGGTGAAATTCCAAGGGGAAACACAACCGTTTGAGCTCATAGTCTCAGACGTACACCTTTAAAAATCAAGGTGAGGATGGGACTTCAATTATAGGACATCCACTCTGAGTGCCACCGAGTGAGTATTCAAATAAGGGCAAATTAACTAAATTAGCCGTGCCACTACTATAGAGCTGAACTGAAAGACGAATGTCAGGTTTATCTATTTTACTTTAGGAGAATGTGAAGTTGGCATGTGCTGTGCTGGGTAACACGTCTCCTCTAAGTTGGTCGTGCTGTTTATTTGATCACTAACAGAATGATCAAGCGCTTATAAGCGATCAGGAAAAAAGACGCATCTGCTGAAATAAAGCAACATCTGTCTCTGAGGTACTGTTGACACAGGAATACACGGGTCTGTGGGATTAAGTGCCCCGTGAACACCTGGTCTTCGTTGTAGAATTAACATCAACTTACTCTAATCCCCTTAGTTATGAATTTGAAAAAAATTAGGACACAGCAAGGTTTATTGTGGTCCTGGAGAATGGCTATACACAAGATCTGTACATGCGTGGGTGCATGAGTGTGTGTGTCGCATGATTGTAAGTTGATAACTGACATGTCCACACCCACTTATACACCAACTCAACTCAACGCACACAGCTATCTATGACAAATGACTGTGGGTGACAGTGTGATAAATGATTGATGGCCCCTTCTGATTACTGTACTTCAGCACTGCAGCCAGCCGGCTACACACACACACACACACACACACACACACACACACAAATGCACACAATCGCAGACAGACACACACTTGCACAAACACTTTCTGCCACCGCACAGTTAGCAACAGCCTGCGTTTTTGCCTCCCTCACTTCTCCAAGCCAGTCGCTCTGCACTGCGGCAGGGGAAGCCGACACACACTCACACACATTTCTTCTCTCTGCTCCACTCCCATATTTTTTGGAAGGGGAGAGACGAGGAGAGAGCAAAAGCAAGACAGCGCTGCGCTTCTTCATCCTTTATAACAGAAAACTGCTGTTGTATCCAGCAGACTTTTCAGGAATTTCTTGCCTCTGAAAGTTGGTTCAAAGAGATTCGGAGTATCGTCATGACAAAAAGGAATATGCACAACTAAGCGTGCCAGCCAACAGAAACACACAAAAATTAGGAAGAAAAAAAGGGATTTGGACGTATGTAAAGGATTTTGGAAGCGAGCTAACATGCAATCTTCCATTGGGTTTTTTTTTTGTTTTTTTTTTCTTTTTGGATGGAAATGAAAAGGCAGGAGCAATGCCAAAGGTTTCCCACTACTCTGAAAACTCTCTTGCAGCAGCTGACCCCGTGGGCTCTATTTATGCTCAGTCTCCACCTGTGTGCCACCACTGCTAAAGCAATGGAAATCTCCCATTCTCAGTCCAGGATATAAACGAATCCGGGCCTACAGATTGTGCAGATTGTGCGCTCTCCATATGCAATGCAAACCATGTCCAATGCGGCGGCATCCAACCAGGGGAGCTGTCCAGCAACCGGCTCACAGCCCAGAGAAATCACAGCCCCAGTGGAGGAGAAAAAAGAAGCAGAGAACGGGGGAATGAATGAATGGTGAGGGGGAGAGAGAGGAGAGCTTCCAGACAGGGTGACCTACATTCAACACTGTCTGGAGTCAGACACAGAGAGAGAGGAGGGGGAGAGAGAGGGAGCGAGACAAGAGGATGCAGAGAGCCTACAGAAATGGAAAGCACAGCGATGACACAGCAGGAGAGAAAGATGAGAAAGAGAGGATGCCGAAACAAAGAAACATAGAAACAAACCGAGGACCATCTATTTCTGGTTCTGTTAATCTTTCCATTTTGTTTATTCATTCATCCATTCTCTTCCCATATCTCCTTTCTGCTGCTCCTACCATTAATCAAGTATTGTCCTAAAAATCTGGAGGATGCAGCTGCCTATAGTCTGATCCAGTCTTTGGCACACAGGCAGGAAACAACCCAAAAGCAGTCATTTCTAAATGACTGCTTTTGTTGTCTTTGCTAACACTTCCCAACCACTTCTTCAAGCTGTTTGCTTTGTCTCATCATCTCCTATTGCTTCCTTTCTCCTCCAAATAGCCTCTTAACTCTTTCATTGCACCCCATTTTTGAACCCATCTCCAACAACCCGACACTTCCTCATCCACTATTACCTATCTCCTCCTTCTCTGTCATCGCCAATCAGTGCATCACTTGGTAGCTGCAACAGAATTTTTCATGCGGATTATGTTGTCTAGCTGCGTGCGGTAGTGTTACTGGAGGGAAAGAACAGCACTAAAGCAGCTGTAGCAGTCCTGTCTGTGAGCCTGACTGGTAAGCTTGGATTCAAAAGCTGTGTGATTGCCTTTCGGTGAAAAGCTGAGTGTCAGAAAGCTGGTGGCTTAAAAGATGGTTTTTGTGGCTTTTTGTTGCTCAGCGTACCGTTGGTGCGGTGGGGAATTAAGGGTGACTGGCTTTCCATTCGTCAATTTGTAGTTGCAGTTTCACATGCTGCTTGGTTACAGACTGCTTTTTAGACTAACTAATCGCTCGATTATCTATCCAGCAGCCTTGACTACTAATTCTACTTAAGTATCTTTGCATGCAAGCTGAAATATTGACCTATTCTTGCCTGCTTTCTCATCCATCTTGGCGCTTTTTAAGCTCTCACTTGCTTACCAGAAATGTGGTGAATCTGTAAAAACAGCTTAGTATGACCTATATTTACTTATTTCAAGCAGAGGAGAAAGTCAGGTGATGTACCGGTATTGATGGTTGAGTGAAACCATTGACATAAATTGAGATGGAGGACGCACTGCCACTTCCTCCCATACAATAATTAAGCCTAATATGCACAATGTGAGTGCTGCTGTCTTGCACTGGTGCTGCCATTCGGAGTGAGAGCCTGCACAGTAGCGACCTGGAAGCAGAGCTGCAAGTTCCTGCTCGCAACCAGATATCAGTTCTCACCAGATTTTAATAGCATCTTATAACTGATTAAAACTGAACTAATAAAAAAAAATGTTAAACACCAGCATGGTAAGTAGTACTTGAAATGACAGAAATCATCCTTGAGAAATCATCTGTCTGACACAATAGAGGAGGACGGTTCATGACTTGTACTGTAGCCTGCCACCAGAGGGTAATCGTCACTTTGGGCCATGACCTGTCATGTCCTCCATCTTTGTATACAGTCTAGAGGTTAAAAAGTACTTTCACCAAAGAACCCACAGTTTTTGTCCAGTGGGTACAGTACACAATACATCCTGTACATGCAGTAATATGTGTTGAACTACATGAATAACAATTTTTTCTGAAACTTAAATAGGCACCTTTGTTGCCAAAGGTCCATTATGTCTGTTTCAGCTACCCTCCTACGTTCATCCATGTGGTTTTGGGAGTCACTGGCAATTGACACCTAACTTGTTTAGCTAAAAGGATGTGTTGCTTTTTCCTGTTTTATTGGCTCTCTTTCTCATGTTTTCCTTCTCCCTTGCTCCCTCCATCACTCCTTCCATTCCTTCCACTTGCATGTCAGTCCTCAGGGATCAGTGTTAAGGACATGAGAGAGGATTGCTGTTGAAGGAGAGGAAATGACATGGGTAATGGAAGAGGACACACAGGCACCTGTCAGGGAAAATTAAGGATGTGCAAGGGGAGGGAATGAATTATTTATGAGACAGAATTACACTGCTTTTCACCTTCTTGGCGCTCAATCAGTATCCCTTGTTTCTAAGATTTTCAAATGGGAGAATGTCTGCTTCAAATCAACATTCACAGTAAAATGAATTTATTTAAAGATTGTTTTTTTAGGAAAAGAGAAATTATTTTCACAGGGTGACACAAAGCTGTAATAATTATTAAATATTATAAGTTGACATTTTAGTAGATCCTGAAAACTGCCAAATGTTAAGTGGTTTACCAGAGGAAAACAATTAGATATGCAGGTAGTGAAATATTTGTCTTCCTTGCACTGTTCACTGTGGTTAGGAGAGTGCACGTTTTACCCTGCCTCCACTGCTTTTCCCACATCTTTGTGCAAGAAATAATGTAATGTCTTTTTATAAACGGACGGCTGTTTTCCCATTCTGTACCACTGGGCTACCCTAAATCACCACTATGTCTGCCTCTGCTCGCTGTAACCCTGACAGACATTCGCTTGCCCCAGTTGACGAGCTTGTTTAGGCCACTGTGCTCTTTCTTTATCAGCATAATAAGGTTGACCTTTACATAAACATGCACCCAGTGAACAAGTTGCATCCCCCGCTTTCTGTACTGCCATTTTCCTACATCATAAGACAGGTCCATTATTTGGAAATGGCAACTAAAGAGCACATCCATTGCCACTTACAGTGAAGTTCCTATGTTTATGTACGGTGTTAGTTGCCTTCCTTTGGTCAAAATTACCCTCTATTCCATGCACTTACATGTCTTGTTCTGTTTTTCCTGACTTTGATTTAGGGGTCTGTTGAGACGTTACTCGTAAATGTCTCCAAAATCACAAGGAAATTTAAGAAAACCTTCATGACAAAAGTTGTTGCTGCATTATATAGTGTAATATCTGTGATAGGGTTTGTTCCCATTTTAAAAAGGACCCGGCAGACAATGTCAGCTGTCAGTTACAATATAAAACTGCAAAATTGAAGACCTTCTGCAGGACTTTGTAGAAAATGGCAAATGCACTCTGCTTTGCAAGTCTTAAAGTAAATGGTATTTATTTGTGGAATAACATGAATGGGTTGCTCTAGAGATGTTTCTTCATTGTATTCCCCCCTTTGCTCTGCGTGGTGCCTTGGTGAATCAATTTCTATGTGCCATTTGTAGTGAATAAATGTCATTTTCAATGCTTTCTTAACCTTTCTTTACCGTATACTTTACCGCTTCCTCAAATCTGACTCATAGTTTAAACATGCATAGTTGTCAATCTCTTTATTTTAATTTGGATTTTTCCCCATAATATGAAAAGCTGCCATTTAGTAATATATAATATATAATAATGGGTTCACAGCAGTGCACAGCCCTGAACGTTCCACAGAGCAAACTGGATGGATCTTAGACCTAACAGCATCTTTCGAGGGAATAATTCAAGTACCCAAAACATTCCTGCAGAACAAACTGAAAGGTACTGGCCAAGGCCTCTTCTTATTATGGCGCATGTATAGCAGGGCTGGATGATGTGGCCTTAAGAAAATCTCTATTTCTTAAAGCACATTACAATACACAGTATATGTCACAAGATTTCTGCTCTTAATAAATACTAGGATTGGGCAACAACATCAAATTTAAAAATTGCTACCATGTACCTTCATATTGATACTGTAACAAAATTGTAGGGATGAAAATTGGACAAACTGTTAATGTTAGATTTATTAAATAATTTAATCTATTTAGTAATTAAACAATCACCAGTAAGTAGATGAATGCAAATATTAGAACAGGTAAAACACTCAGATAAGTTCAGAAAATCTAAATTATATACAGTATGTCATATATAATTTTACTGCAATGCAACCTTTAAAACCAGCAAAACAAAACACTTATGTCATATCTCTGATATATATCACTTAATTCAAAGGTATATTTTAGGCACAATCAAGACTATAAATTCACAGCTATTGAATCCTGAATAAATCACTTTTATGGTTAAACATGTGTCATTTCCTGGTTTGTACAATATCAAAGAATATTGTAAATGTGTTTGGTTAATGTCAAATTCTCCTGACCTTTAACAATGCATCATGTCATCAATGCAGACAGTGTAGATTGTTAAAAAAAAATGTATTTCATGTAGCATTTATGCCACTCTCGAGTACAAAAGGTCAAATAGGCTTTCTGAGAGTCACCAGCCTTGCCTCCCAGTTTGTCTGAGCTTATGGGCTCGGTGGGGAGTTAAATTTAGCACGCTAATGTTTTATGAATCAAATCGATGGGGAGTTGACTGCTGAACGTTATACCAATAAAGCAACAATTTCCCCCTCTTTCATAAGTCACGTCTTTCACATTAGACTGCATTTCCTCACTGTGATTAATACAGCTACTATTCTCAGTAGGTGGTCGAGTGCTGTATTAAATCCTCCTCATATTCTTTTCCGTTTCACTTATCTGCTTGTAATATACCAGATTTCCCTCTTAATTCACTCTTGCCACGCTGACGTGTGCGAGGAGACTGTTCTCTGTGAAATGTGAAACGTTAGACACCAATAGTCAAACTAAATATTATAAAGAGTTTAGATGAAGAAAAAGCGTGATTTTTTTTTTTCATCAAGTGCTCACATATCTCATTCTGCTGTCTGATTCTTCCCAGTTATATTTGTGAAAGATGTACATCTGTTGTGTGAGAGGGGGAATGCTGTGATGGATCAGTACTACAATTCATTCAATTTGTTTCTAAATTATCACGTGACATCTGCATATTAAACTGTGAATAATAATACTTATTTTAGTTTTGTTACTAAAGTCGTGTCACTTCATTTGTTTCTTTGTTCAGTGGCTCCAACAGAGCAGATGAAGGAGTTCACTTAGGTTGTTTAGCAATTTTGACTTTACTTCATTTGTCTCAAATTAACAAACAATGCCTCCAATGAGACAAGAGCTTAATCACAGCATGCCAGGTGAATGGTTATTAGCTCTGTTGTGCAGAAAACCAAGCGTATCCAATTGTTATCTTTGTCATTCCATGTGATCAATTTGCAATGTGTTTTGAGATGAGAGAAATTGTGCAAAAGTTTGTGTTTCTAGAAAAAAAAAAAAAAAAGCAAATGCAATCAATTAAAAATGATTTGACAACATGCTGTTTTTTTGTCAGTGATGTTTTTGTCCTTGTTTTGCTGCGCATAAAGAACAAAATCACTATTAAAATGTTCAAGATGAAAACAACTCTTTGCAATCTTCTGTCACAAATTGACAGTTTTGATGGTCCACGCAGCATTGAGCCTTCTCTGTTATCTGTCTCTATTCCAGAAGGTGAGAAGTGGGTTTCGTTGAACAGACAGGTAAAACCAGCTTTAAACCACTGACTCAACTCGACGACTCTCACACGTTGTGTTGTGTCAACAGATAAAAGGAGATAGCACATTTGAAATCACACGGAGAAGTATGCACACACACAGACATCATGGTTTTCAGTGGAGTGTAAACACTGTCAACTGTGTCAGACACTTAACAGATCTGTTTGTTCACTGAAGTTCAGTTCAACTGATCTAACTGCTCTGTTCGTGGGTACAGGATCTGTCAAACAGCAGTCTGCTCTGAAAAACATGCAAATTCAGGTGAAAATTTCATTTGCAGGACTACAACCATACACAGCAATCTATGGATGAAAAATAACATAAACAAGTGTGTGAGCTCTTCTATTACACTTTAAATTTAAATAAAAAAGGAGATCAAAGTTGTACAGTCTCACAGACAACGACGCCGCAAGTGGGAAGAGTCTACGTTTTTATCCTTTTGCAGTGGCAAAATGTATGAATGTGTGTGCGTGTGCATGTGGAGGAGGGGTCGGATATGTGCCTGCTGGCATGAGAGCACATAGGTAGATGAAAGGTTGATGAATTTATTCCTTTGTTTCTCTCTTTGCCTGTAAACATGCCAAGTCTGAGTCTGTGTTCTTTAAGCACGTCATTTGAGCATAAAGTGCGAATAAGGCTGCACACTGAACGCTGTGCACTGGGGCCACTGGCAGAGCAACGGCAGCACACACACATCCAGTATAACATGCCCTAATGATATGGTATGTGACATGAAGATGCATATGTACACGGAGGGCGTACAGTCAGATGAGCAATGCCAATGGCATGTTCCTGTAACACGACTGTTCAGTATGTATGTTGACAGGTGATATTGGAAACAGATCTGCATGCTCGTGAGTACACTGCAGCAACGTACAAAAAACATGATGAAAACCACACAAACACCTTGAAAAACAACACAATCGTGTACGCGAGTGTCTGGCAGGTTCACTAAGTAGACTCTCAGCAGCAGGTTTGATCTCACTGTAATGACACTCACGAGGTGAGTTGTTCTTCCTCACATACAGCAGGGTTTTACCTCTTAACACACAATGAGAACATCAATATATGCAGCAAACACTGACTTTCATGGGAAAACACACACAAACACACACAAATGCTCTCCCAGACGGTCCCATATGGACTCATTAGGGGCCAGTCTATCGCCACCTGTGCACTGAAAGGCCCAACGGATCGGCTTTGACACTGACAACGGACGTGAGCTGTGCAGGGAATACATGCACACGCACACGCACACGCACACACACACACACACACACACACACACACACACAGGTGTAGGCTATCATGCACACACATGGTTTGACAAAACAGTTACACACTCATTGTTGGAGGCTGGCAGGGACAGCTCAGGGACACTGTGTGCATTTGCTTCAGGCTAATGACAGAGAGTCACTAGACAATATTAACTTTATACTAGTGCGCTTTAATTATTATCAGAACAAACCTCCTTGTAGAAATTTGTGCATAAATAGTCTTGTCAGAAATATTAATTTAGAGATTAGAATACAAATAAATTAATATGTTAACTATACCTAATTACAGTACGAAAAAAACAAACCTGTCGGAGCGGTACCCAAATTGTTAGCTTTTAGACAGGGCTAAAGTGTTCTGTCCGATCATGTTAGGACTGTAGTGCCTCTATTGTAACTGAGGATGCGCCACTATGGAAATTCTGTGCCGAAACCAAAACTGATATCTCAAATAACACTGATAACCAATACACTTTTGTGTCAAGGACACTTAAAAAAAAGTCCTCTATACAAAAAACAACATGGCACAGAGTAATGTGTGTTGTAGAACATAGAAACACCACCTAGACACACCTGTCATCAAGTCAAAAAAAATAGTTTTGTTTAGTTTTTTTATCTGAGGAGGTCATGTGTAGGACAGTGGATGTAGCCAGTGCAAAATCAATTATACACAACAGATTATTATTGGCCACTGGCATTGGTAGACGTATTGGCCTATAGTGATATTGAGCCAATTTACTGCATCTGTGTGTCTCTAATTGTAACGCAATGCTCTGTATAAAGGGTGCAAAGGTAGACATGGTGGGGGGGGTCATTGTTCTACCTCTAAGCTGGCTGAAGGTGACTGCTGCAGGACAGGAGTGAGCTGGCGAGATGGCAGAACAGGACAGGGGTAGGATGTTTTGCAGATGTGTGATGTCTGCAACCCATAACCACGAGATTCAAAGGGAGCTAGCAGCAGTTAGCAGCTAACCCAAGAATACAGAGCCAACAAAAGTTGGGGAGATGTATGATCCGGGAGCTCCTGACCCTCCAAGTAGAACAATAAAATCAAATTCCTCCTGGAATTTCAACTCCACCCTGAACGCCAAATGTGAGTTGTTTTTTAGAACAGGAGCAGACTGCCCCAAAATCCTTGAGAAGAGAAACTTACTTCACAGCCATTGTGAACAGGAGGTCAAGAACATAGTAAACCTGTCCAGACTGAGAGAGTTTTTGGGTGGCCACACTGGGTTGAATCAAACACATGAGCTAACTGTACTCAGGAGGCCTCTCTCCAAAGGACCCGTTGTGTGGCAACAACAAACAACAAAGTCTGGACATAAATTTGCTTTTCAATTGTGTTTGCGTAGACAACATGTTGTGTTGTAAATGTAATTGCTGACACACTCACTTCTGTACATGACACAGAAGGCTAACAGTAGAGGGCACACCACAAAACTCAGACAGTGAGTAATGAATAAAGTAAATGATAACAGTATATGGTAAGATCACAACAGAGAAAGCCAGAGGGGCACCTGCCTGATCTAGCATCTGATAACACGTGCATGTTCCACTGTGTACAGACACTGCTGTCTCCGACTTGTTAGGCTGGTTTCCACATCGTGATGTGGATCTCTTGCCAGCTGTTTTAACAAGAATATTTATGACAGTGCAGCATGTGCACTTGAACACCAATCTTGTCAAGAAGCTTTTCACGTACTGGTCTTAAACTGCCCATACCGTCCACGTTCGTGTAGCACATTGCAGCCATGTAGTATTGATTTCTGAGGACATATAGAACAAATTCACCAAAAGTACACAGGATACGCGAGGCGGCCATTATGTGTACACGACTGCATAGTGAAAAGGAGGTTGATTTCCACTCAAAGGGTGTGTTTAGTTAACAAGTGAATAATTAAACATTTGTATTTGCTGAGCTGGGATGAGTAGTGAGCTAAGACAAGAAAATGAGGAGGCAGAGCTGTGAAGATTTTTACAGACGTAACGAGTGCCTCCAAAGACACAAATAACAGACCAATTTAGTTTAACATTAAGTATAACAATAAAGCAGTGTACGCCATCAGGGATCATCACATTTAAAAAAAACACCTGATGTTTAGTGAAGACAAGATGGTCTGTATGCAAGCTCTCATCATCACTCGCTAGGCCACTGCTGCTTGCCTATTGTGCATTTTATTTCTTCCCGTAAGTGATACCCAGGAAGTGTCTGTTGGGGTCTGTTCTATATAGCCTTTGGGGGATTATTATGTTTCTCTGCTTAGCAAGTTCCCTGCTACTTACACCAATGGCACCCTAAGGAATAGAGCAAATAAGTCTTTAACTATTAATTAATAAATGGTCCTACATTATACTGTTTTGATTTGAATCTGATTTGATTCCCGTGTCTGTCAGAATAGATTAAAAGGCATCATGTAATGTCTGTAATGTCGTATCACCAGGCTTCTCTTACTGTAAGGTAAAAAGGAAAAAAAAAAGAATACAATATTATTAACACATTTACCACTAAAACATTTTGTCACGCAGAAAATAGCTGTTCACAGTTTACACTGATGCTGTTATGAATGCCATCATGGATCCATTCCTTTGGTACTGAAATAAAAGAAAAGCTTGGCAAATGTGCAGACAATGTGATGAGCCTGCAGACGACTGAAGTCTGCCGTGGATGAACTGTTCACTGTCCAAAGCTGCTTTTATCTGGTTAGATGTTTGATTGTCCTTCATGTACAGTAAGTGCTAGCTGGAGTTTCATGTCTCCAACGTGGATGAGATCCTTATCACAGCTGTTATTCTTCCCAGCTCTCTGTAACTTATTTGAAAGACTAATGGACTACACAGACCAAATGCTGATGGTGGCTTTAAAACTATACATCTTGAGATGTTATATACTGTTTTCACATACATTACTGTGCAAAAGTCTTAGGCCATCTCTAGATTTATTGTTTTAGCAATGTAACTTATAAGTATACAACCAGAAATGGCAGCATAAAAAAAAAAAATCCAACAAAAGAAACTGAGAAATAAATATGGGCAATAAAAAACTTGCTAAAACAAAAGCTGGTGCTGGCCTGTGACTGTAACAAACACACAGTTCTGTAACAAACAAAGGTGTATTAAATTCAAGCCCTTGTTAAGAGACTTAACATGATGCTAATTAAGCAGTAATACCACACTTTTGAAACTGGTTTCAGTGGCGACGATCCAGCACTGGCTCATCACTAAAATTGGTCTCCCAGAGCGAGAATGGGGAGCAACCTTGGGAGAGTTGCCATCAGGATGGGCAACAGCAACTAAAGTATCTGTGATTGCCTATGGCGACATCACTTTGTCGACAGTGTTTGCGTAATTAGTTGTACTGCCAGAGGATGACAGAAGTTGTGCACTGCAGGTTTAAATTAAGGTTATCTGATAACCACTCCTCCCACAGCCCATTAAAACACTGCAGCAGTGAAATATACAGGCTTGTCAGGTCTGTACTATAATACGCAGACTCTCTGGCCCTGCACGTCACCCATCAAAATGGAGTTACTCCTCAACCAAGTTGCTCACAGCGTGAACGCCAGAGCGACACATTGTTAATGACCTGTCGAGGTCACTCTCTACTTTGAGGGTGTCCATATTTCCACACCTCTCAGGGAGGGCAGAGCATTCACACCTCATCACAGTAGGTCACAGCCACACTGCTCCCCTCTGCAGAGCCTTTCGTCTTCCTGTCAAGGTAAAAACTTAACCATCCACACATGCATGCTGATGTGACACACACACACACGACCTAATACAATCCTAACCTTTGTGTTGGATTAGTTACTGATGTCTTAGAATATTTCATCATGTTGACGCAAGGTGAAAGATCTCATTTTCAACTTCTCTTCCTCTTTTTGCTTCAGCTCTCTCGGTGTCTCTCGACCCCCAGGTCTCCCCCCCCGAAACTGGCCTTTATCTCTGAACTTTGCTTGACCCTCTCCCACTAATCTGCTACGCTCTGAGGAAGTCGGCGTCAAAATGCAGGGCTTTAATAGAGTCTTGGAGGTAAGGGCTGAAATAACACGGAGAGTAAAGGGAATAAGGGACGGCTACTCATACTTGGCTAATGCCAGGCTTCAAAAGGCTCTGAAAGGGCTCTGCCACCTTTCATCAGACTGTCTCAAGGTGAATGAGACATTCCTAACAATTAGAGTGAATTCAACTGGTACAGCTGTTTTCCTTCAATTTCCCTCAGTCGTTTATTGTGTCTTTCGGTGCTGCTCATCACTTTGCTGTGATTCATGTCTTATGGTCAATTCCTTTTTTCTTCTCCTCATTAATGCTCTGGAGTTTTTTTTTCCTTTTCTTTTTTACATTGTTTTAATATTATGGACTGTTAGCCTTTACTGGAGAGGGCCCAAGGGTCTTTCAGGGTTTCATGTGCATTTCCTTCACATCATTTTTTTGTTAATTAAGTCCATTGTGCATTTGTGAGTTAAGAAAAATTAAAAGATTTGACAAAGACTTTTGGGCTTCACTTGAGCCAATAAAGTCCATTTTACAGGCTGGGACCAACACATTTCACATGTTCTTATTCTCACACATCAATACATGCTTTCACACTTGGCTCTCTGGCACATTTTCCAGGTTTTAAGAGAGGCTGTTTTAAATAATCAGCAGGGTTACACTAAAACTTCCACAACGTTTTCAGAGAAAATGCATGATCTCCACCTGTCCTTCATCTTTTTGTTTAATTTGCACCTTCCACAATTGGACATAGAAAGATGTTTAGAAAGAAAGAAGAAATTCCATTTTGTTAATGTTGATTCATAAAATATACATGGCAAAGATATGAAAAATTGTTGAAAATGAATGATAAATATGTGGACGTTTGCAAGGTTGCTGCTTTTGGCTCCCCAATCATCAAATTTACCAAAAAACAAAAAAAAAATACTAGTAACAAACACTGTAGCTGCACTTCTAGATTGCTCAAGGACTGGAAATTATTCTATTGATTTAAAATTTCATTTTAATCCTATTAGGAAGCAGAAGTCAAAAGGCAGGAAGTGGAAAGATAATAAAAAAAAACATTTTTCTCTTCACAGACTGTTAAAAAATTAATAAATTGAAAGTTTTGTATCTTATACATAGTCTCACCTTTTGCCCTGTTGAATACTTCCAGGAAGAAAACAAATTTATGCTTCTTTGAGAGCAGTATCCGTGTGGAAGCGCCTTCATAAAAACCTTTTTTCCCTTTTCAGCTCTTTTAGAGAGATACTAAGCTTTTCATTTTTCCTTCCATATTCATCCAGTACTGCCATCCACTTTAATGCATTGTTTTGTTGTTTTGCTCTGCTTGTCTGTAACCCCTAACATCATTTTGTTGCTATCCTTGAACTCACGGTCTTCCTTCAATGGGTCCAGTAAAAAAGATCCTTTTGTAGCACGTTCTAGGTTTTCCGTGTCAACCTTTTGTTGTCGCCTTTCGCTTTCGCTGTATGTTTTCCTTCATCACGGCTTCACTGTCATTAAATGCTATGTTCTTATTGTACAAGTTGCTCCACGGCAGCAACTTATACAATGGAGCTGTATGTCAAGGAGAGAGCAGTGAAACATTTACAAATCATGTGCGGCAGAGATTAGAATCACTGTACTTTAATTTTTATTTGACTTTGATGGAAAATGCAAATGAAAAGCAATGAAAACAAATGTCAGCAACAAACTGTGCTAATCATTCTAGCTTTTTTTTTTTTTTTTTTTTTTTAAAATTAGTGTAATAATCTTTGGTGAGTTTTTGGCACATAATGCTTGACAAAGGTGTCACATCAGTAAGTTCAATTAATCAGGACTAAAAGGCAAATTAATGCTGCTTAAATTTGCGATGTGACACTTTTCTGACTCTCCAATTAAGGTTTCACACTGGCACATATTTGATCAGGAAAAATTATCTTTATCTTTGCTAGATACATAAAGGAGAATGTGCATACCATATTAAAAGTACATACATGATGATAAGCATGTAGGCTGAAATACTGATCCAGGACACGACTCCAAGAGACTATAAATAGTTGTTTTACATGTGTTGGTTGTAACACAAAGGATTGCTGCAGCGGAGATGAGAAAGTCCAACTGTTAGTGCAGTGATGGTGCGCTCCCTTAAACATTTATGCAAATACTGTGCGAAAAGCTTTGTACAGTCTAATTTGCAGCTGAAACGCTTTTAATTGCACTTATCAGAACTGTACTTGTGCTCCGCTGTGTATGTGCGCATGTACACGTGTGTAATGTCCTCATGCACTGACAGTCAGTCAGTCATTAGCATCCTGCCTATACAAAACACACACTCACACACCAACAGCCAATTCCAAACATTCATCCAAACGGATACTCTCTCGCGCACACACACACATCGTTCGTTACGCACACACGCATCCTACAAACACACACTCACACACACACACACACACACACACACACACACACAGCCCACGTACATAACGTCCCATTCAATTTCACACATGTCAGGGGAGACTCCCAACCAGGCAGTCATATTAAAGCAACTCATTATTTATGCAAGGGGAGAGATTGCCAGTCCCCGATTCACCTCATAAAATGTTAATATATTCATCGGGAAATTGTCGTCTTTTAATCTGCCCCACCAGAAAAACACTTATCTGCCAATACAGCACCATGCTTTACAGTAGTTCACTCTCCTTCTATATCTCCGCTTTTTTCCCTTTCCATGTCTTTTTTCTGTTCCCTATTCTCTCTCAGCACCCAAGACGCATAGCTGGTGGAGATTATGTGTAGCATTTGAGATGCCACATCCCATTGTCTTCCTCTTTTTTTTAATGACCAAAATGTTAAATGCAGTGCACGAGTTGTTTATCGAGATTGCAGTTGTCAAAGCTCCAGCCTGATATTCTTTCAACGACGTATAGCCACCGACATAGATTTGTGACACACCAGTATTTCAGATTCCTGTTTTTTTTCTTTTTAGAAAAACAGGGTCAGGTTTTGTAACTTCTTTGAAGTTCACAGAAAAAATAAATGTATCCTGTTAAAATGAAATGTGCGTTGGCACTGCCACTTATGATTATTAAAAATACCTCCTGTAGCTGGGCCCATGATAAAGAATAGCTTATATGTATGACAGCTTATACTCTATCCTATCTTAATATTGCATTTTGAACCTCTGTAAATCTTATTGAGGAAAATTAATTCTTCTACATAATTTAAGTTTGATGCAAGCTTTTGTATTCTAACAAAATCAATATATCACTGTTTCATTATCCTCCAATTTTTTTATTTTCCTTTTCCCATTTCCTTTTTTTGTCGCTGCCAGACAAAAATATCTCCACTCCTCCAGTTTTATTAAAAAAAATAAAATAAAACAGAAAAGAAATACATAACATTTCTATCACCTAAAACGACGCTGTGGTAGCTAACTGAAAATTACCTTGGTTGCTATGCAACGGCAGCATCCGTGAAAAGCCCTTTCATTTCCCAAGCCAAACTAATATCCCATAATAACCTCAAATAAGCCCTCTATTGCGTGTGTGTGTTTCTGTGTCTGTGTGTGAAAAGGAGAGAAAATGAAAGACTGTCTGTGCCTTTATATGCGTGCCCGGTCGTATGTCTGTGTGTTCCACATCGCACTGAGGCGATCACGCCTCTCCAAAACACAACACGGATGGAATTGTCGAGATACATTTTAATGTTGGAAGTATTAACATGACCTTTTTTCATAAAATGCTTCAATGCACAATTTTTAAGTCACTATAGTGGAGCAAGTGGGTTATGTAAAGCAAAAACAGGACATCAGACAGCGACTAATGATAATAATAACAGTAGTATTTACTTGTTGGTGCCCCATAAAAGCAGATAGACCGTTCCAGGGTCACGGTGCAAAGCAACTAAAGGTTCTGCCATACATGGTGCTTAAGATATAGGTAAACACAGAAGAGCTGCTGAGGGAGAGCCAGGGTCGACCTAAGCTATGGAGGGTGGGTATAATCTCATTGCTTGTACCTGCAGCCCTGCGGCCTCACTGAGATGTATCACAAAGGGCTGAGAGCAGTGAAAAGTTGGCGCACGTCTGCCGTGTTATGTACACTGAATGTTTGTTGTACCATCCATTCTGCTGGGTTGACCTTAGAAAATGAAAGAGGGGAGTAAGCATGCTTTTTTTATTGAAAACAGACATGATTTTGATGGTCGTTGTTAGGTCGTTGCTGTCAACACAACATTGTAAATCCCAGTATTCTCACTCAACTTAAAAATGCATTTGAATTGGCTTGCATGTAAAACTTTTAGTTTAGTACAGTAATGTCACGATTCCAAGGCATGAGTGTCATAGAGTGTCAACATATATTGATTAGAGCTGATCATTAACATAAAGCACAGCCATAAAAACACAAACAAAACAAAACACAGACAGCACAGACATCTAATGTTCCAGTAAAAGTGATCAGCAGTAATTTTATTGAGACTATTTAGAGAAATGCTGCTTTCATGTGGCCATTCTCTATATCCCCTGTTTTCTTATTTTGCATCACTGTATTTCTTCACTTTTTGAATGCTCTCAGTAAACACATAACTTACAGTCGCACTCTTATTTTTATTTAAGTCAGTCACTTGGGCCAAAGACTGTTTGTGGGAACATTCAAAAGCCTTCATGTACTTTTATAAAGCATTAAGTGATACATCAGTTCGTCTCCGTGAAAAGCACCATAATGTGTATTTAACGTGCTCCATATGCTCTGTCCTCTCTGGAATGAGTGTATGAATTTGCTTATTTACTAAATGCGATTTAAACACACGGCCATGAAAGATAGGCCTTTCAACCTGCTCCGTTGTCCTTACTGGAAAAAGTGGACGCGAAGAGTAGATCAAAGACGTGTGGATTCACAAGAAACTTTTATGCAGCATGTAAAGTGAGGATTATTTGTCTAGTGCACATTCCGGTCCTGCATTTCAAAAATTGCTTGAGAGGATAGTTTTCTTTAAATAGAAAGAAATGCATTCAGAAGGCTGCTTTGACAAAAGTTTCAATGGCACAGTTTACTTTCATATAAAGAAATGAGAGAGAAGGTACAGAAGACAAATGAAATGTTTTAAAGTGATAATTACGGGTTGACCTTAACCTACTGTATACATTCATTCAAAATCAGACTTCCTTCAGGGTATCAAGCCTCTTTTTATTCAACAGGTGTGCTATGGTGGTATGTGTTGAAAAGGATTTATTAGCATTCATCTTTTAACCATGTGTCCTAAGTGACCAAATACACATAGCAACTAGAAAAGTTTATACAAATAATATAACCTTTATGTAAAGGTTAGCAAAGTTATTTCTGTTGTGTTGCTGAATACTTGAACAGCTTTGACCTGAGAAATTAGTGGAAAAAACAGCTTTAAAGTTTAAAAAAAATTGCACAAGACTAAAAATTGTCAGCCTGCGACTGTGGACCAAAAAATGCTTTTATATAAACATTTAACGGAACATAAAAATCATAGGTTATTATTAGCTATAAAGATATTTTGTGATGACAAACAGTAAGAGACTTTAATTGTAATAAGATTAGTGAATTATCAGGACCACTTCAGGTACAGGTTTTAAGTGTAATTCAATGGAAATTATATTAAACTGTGAGTATCTTAAAGGCTGTGAACCTTGTTTTGTTTATTTTTGTCTAAGCACCTTGCTATTGAAAGCCTCCGAGACCACGACAAAACCAGACTTGAATGTGTCAGCCTCCTTTAGCCAATACTTTTAATCCAAGTGTTTTCAAAGAGCAACAACATCAAGCCAGCAGAAATGGCCGTATTGTAAAAGTAAAGGTTTTTATCTTTCTAGCTGGCTAAATCGAGCCATATAGTCACATCAATCTTGGATTAAAAAAACAAAAACAAACGCACATTTGGCTTTCAAAGCTCTAAGGAATATTAAGCCAACTTGTACTTTGAGCACAAACTTCAGTCTAAACTTTCTTCAAAGAAACGCTGGCCCTGACAGCATGTAACAGCTTGACCTTCTGTACTTTCCAAATATCAAAAGACTCATTTCAACACCCATTCATTCACATTCACACATTAATATAACACATTTCTTGGTACAATAGGCCAACATACAAACACACGCAGATGGCGGGCGCTTGGACCAATCCAATGTGTGTGTGTGTGTGGCTGTAGGAAGTTGACGGGCAGTTTGTCTGTGACTGTATGTCCAGTCCAACTCTGCCTATGCCTGCCAGAGGCAGGAGGCTTTTAAAAGCAAGCGAGTAGATAAAAAATATGGGATGGATGAGGGTGGAAGTTCGATTTAAGCGTGTGTGTTTAAACAAGGCCACACATGCAAACATGTGTATCTAATATGTTTAACGTCTGTGCGCAAAGGCAGAGACAGATACAGACGCGGGCTTTACGCAGTCACTGAGTATTTCTGGCACGCTGGTACAGCTCTTGAAGCCATCCGACTGGATAATATCCAACAGACTGTGGAGGCATGCTAAGATTCTCCAGCCAGCCCTCTCTGGTTTGATAAGATTGTGTTAGCCACCAGCTCACGCCGCCTCAGACTTCAAACCGTTACACATTGCCCGGGAAACTGTCGCGGGGAGTGCATCAGGCAGATTCATTTCTGATCATACATCTACCTCAATTTCTTTACAGCATCACCAGCCAGCCAGCCAGGCAGCATGCGAGAACGAAGATAGGTAGAAGGGACAGCTGGAGTGCAATAAGAAAGATGAGATGATGAGATGTATAAAGGAAAGAGGAGAAGTTTCGTGCATGAAAGATCTACACTGTCTTTTTCCCTGTCCCAGGTTTTCTTGCTGCTCAGTCCACCCTCTCGTCATCCCAAGACACAGTAATGCTATCACAGGTAAAAGACATCTGTGTAGTTCACTTGGTGGTACTAAATACTACAGATGTTTCATTACCTCCACAGCAGAGGTTAGGTTCTCAGGTCCATGATTTTGCTTATCTGACAGGTAGCAGGATGAAACACAATTTACTGGATGGATTCCAACAATACTTAAGGGAAAGATGGGTCAAGGAAGAACAGGTACAATTTGTTATAGATCTGGAAATAGGCGGGGCTTTATTTTATTTTTAATAATGTGATATTAAAGGAATACGGTTAGCTTGTGATTCATCTTCAAAAAGCAGCAACTATTACAAAACTGTCCGAACAAAAACACTGCAGCATTAATCAAGTTAAACCAACTCCGTGACGTAAACAAGTGTCCTCAGCGTGTTGGTAGATCCATCCCCTCTCATTTATTCAACATCATTGTCTGTAAATTATTAATAATTTCCTTTGACGAGGAGATTTCGTTTTCACATTTCTGTTCATTTAAAGGTTGGTTTGTCTGTTTTTTAAACAGGAAAACACTGGAAGAATTTTGATAACGGCGGGAGGGAGAATGGAGGAAAGACCCAAATGGACCTGTTGCGTTTGGATATGGACTTGATGGAGGATTGCACTTTTTAAGAAGTTCTACAATTAACTTATTTCAGCTGAGCCTGGCAGGCTGATCACACCAAGTATGAGACCTTTCATAGGAGAAGATTATGTTCTGTCTCTCCTACCAGCCTCTGCTCTACTACATTCTTTCTGTTAGAGGTGGAAAAAAAAACGCAGGATAGAGAACCTCTTGTGGTCACCTGTTGGCACTCAGAAAAAAAGTGTTCTACTATCCCATGTACTATCCGTTAATGATTAAGGGTTAAATTTGGAAGTTAAACCAAATGAAGTGAATTAACAGCCCCGCAAATGGTAAATAAAGTGTCAATGTAATTTACAAAACAATGCAAACTTTGGGGCAGAGTGTCTACAGCAATTCATTCTCTTTGCTTTGAACGGTTACAGAACAGCAGGAAGTAACACCTGTAAGTATAAAAAGGCGGCGCCCACAGTGTGATCAACACACAAAAAAAAGTCTAATATGAACATTTACTGAACATGAGGTACCATTTCTTCTCTGTGGAGCCCTGCAGTTTCATAAACCTACACTGACACTTTTTAAACACTGAACATTATACATTAACATTAAACAAATAAAAAGAAATCCGTCTTCTCTTGAGCCACTGTGTTTTAACAAGGTCACAGGATCGGCAAGAGAGGAAACAGGCTTTCATTATGTGAAAAAAAAACAACACATATTTGACAGTATGTCACACAGCTGGGTGTGTGTGTGTGTGTGTGTAGGAGTTCGACACATCATCAGGTGGTTTCGTCTCGCTGTGGTGTTCTCACAGTGCTCTGTGCTGAACCCCCTGCTAACTTCCTGCCTCTCAATATTTTTAGTCCCACTATCTCAATCTCACACACGCACAATAAACTTAGAAAAACATCACCCTTTTCTTCCACTCCAACCCCGACCGGCTTGTATGTGCAGTGAGAGACCTGTTAAAATGAAAAGCCGTGCGCTCTCTCTTTCTGTCACTCAGCACTAACGTGATGACATCTTTGACGTTAGAGGTAATCAGCAGTGGGACAGTAGCCGCGTGTGAGTGTGTCTCTTGTAGGTGAGAAGAGACAGATAACATAACCGACCTTTGTCTGGAGTTAAAGCTCAGCTTGCTGAGCCGATGGTTGCTTTTAAATTCATAGTGTCTCTTTATGTGTAGAGGAGGGTTTAGTGAACTGGGACTGTGGGACGGAATGTGTGAAATGCAGATGTTTTTTCTGGACAGCAGACAATTCTGTCTTTGAGACGTGTGGCTCAGAAAGACACTGACTGTGTTTGCACTGGAGTCGCAACTACACCAATTCAGACAAAATTTAACACTCACACAGGAAAATGCCACCTCCTACTGGGAGAGAATATATTCCAACAGAGGTCAGGTGTCACGAGCGGCAGAGTTCAAAGAGCCTCTCTTTTAATTTTCTTCTTTTCTGACCTTAACCAAAGAGCGTTTGTTGCCTAAATCTAACCACAGGCCACTTTTTGCTCTTACAAATTAGTTGTTTGTAAATGTAGCCTCTAGGAGACGGTGTTGAGAATAAAGCAGACAACCAGTGACATTGTGAATCCTACTTTTGGTGCCAATTCAAGGTGGAGTGTCTTGCTATTTATGACTGGTGTGATGAATCACTGTCTCTATCAGAAGTGCAGTGAAGACAGCTCTTGTAGTCGGGGAGTCACACGGTGAGAACGAGTAGGGAGTGTGACACACTGACAGTTTCCAGGACAGATACTGACAGCTGCGTGTGTGCGTTACGACCACAAACTCTCGCTTCTTCAGTCGTGTTGTCACCTTGACCTTTTCAATGCTGGAAGTTCTGACAGCGGTGCAGGTGACTGCACAAGTCAGTAGTCAAGTCAGACAAGCATTATAATGAAGGGATTCTTAACGAAGGGATTAACGAACGCTCTATTAAGGTAGAGTAGATTATACAGGAGTACAGTGACAGCTAGTGAGAAGACAGACATGGAGCACATGCTCAGAGAAGGTAATGCCAGTTTTCATATTAGCATGCTGATACCACAAATTGGGGCCTTCTCATGTATTGAAAATGGCCATATTTTGCTCATTTTAAAGTTTCTCTTTTTAATTTTGACATACCTGAACACATTTGCAGTCTTTAATGTTCTGAAAAAACATTTTCTTTTCAACACACTCCATTCTCCTGATTCTGTCTTTAACACTCTGCTTTATACTCTACTGTGATTGGTCACGTACTCGGTGTGCATGTTGGAAATGTTACAGCCAATACTACTGTATTACAGTTTCCAGGGCTACTTGAGCAGCTGAACTTACCACTAGCTACAGCATCAATGGCATCAGTTGCACAAAGGGAATTCACCATAGTAATGAAAAGACAACGTCTCCTCGACATGGACACACCTCTATCAAACTCCCTCTAGTCTGGGAAGAAGGAGCTCCTGTCACCATGAATAGGGGGCTTTTCAACCTAGCTTCTGAAACGTATGAAATGATATGTAACACATTAAAAGTAATGGAAAACTATATAATATGGCCCTGAACATATTAATTAAACAAAACTCACTGGATTTTCAGCTAATTTTCCCAAATTGATGACTATAAATTACACTTTCATTGCAATAATTTAATTAACTATTTAGATAATTCAAAGTTAAAAAATGTTGTTGAAATTGCAGAACAGTCGCAGTGCAACAGTTCCCATTCCGATATACCAATTTTCTAATTGAAATGACTGCATGTTCTGCATGTTTATATGTTAGTTTTTATA
>KV751343.1:4764655-4784104 GCA_001698575.1 Mola mola
AAAGGGCCTGAGTCACTTCTGTCTGATGCATTACATTTTTAATCACCCAACACAGGGCTCACATGATCACAGTAATGCTGTTACTTACGTCTTCAAGCAGCTGTATGTCACCGGATGTTTTATGTTGTCATTCACAAGAGTAAACACGTGGGAACTGCAAGTTTAAATGTTTAAATCAAATCTTAAGATGGATATATTGGTAGTTATATGAGATTAAGATACAGCCAGATGAGACGGGGATAGATCAGTTCAATATCTCATTTATAGTAACATAGAACCTTTCTTTATACATGAGCCTTCAAGCAATAACTGGGAATGTCAGCAAAAGACAAGCACTTGCTTTGTATTAGGCATTCCGTGGTAAAATGAAAATATGAAAGGGAAAAAGACAGAAAGTGGCGCCTTAATCACTCGCTTATTCCTCTCTCTCTCATCCCCCCACCTCTCCCTCTCTTTCTGAGCGCCTTTGGAGATGCTTTAGTCACTATAATCCACTGAGCGTTGCTTTAATCACATCTTCGTGGGTCTCCACTTTTTAATTAAGGCCCGTGTTTCAGCTCATTTCACTGCGCATATTTAGCGAGCCGGTGGGATGCCGAGGCATTCATCAGAAGGATAGTTTGACAGAACAGCGTCAGGCCGCTCCTGAGCATGGATTTTAAAGACATTGATTAGGTTTTGAACTGAGGGAAGATGAATGCACACACACACACACACACACACATGCACAATTACAGACAGAAAAAGATGGCAGCTTCTCCTCTTCTCCTCCTCTCTCCTCTTATTTTGAAATATATTTCTAAAATGTACCAAGGTACATAACATTTCCTTACCCTTACATACACAATGAATTGACTGCAAGACTAAAAGCTACTTCAGACTCTTGGCTTTTATAAAGTAGCCCATTGAATTTTTCTCCAAATAACTTTCTTTATGGAAAATATAACCTTGCCTTAATAGCTTTTTCCTTCCTCGGTTTTAATTGTTTGTTAAGCGTGTTTTGAATAAAATGTTATTACTTTAATTCCCACATGCTTCTCTGCGTACCTTGCATATTCTAATTTCAAATAAAAGATGCTCAGTGCGAGGGTCCTCTGCACACACAGCACTGGCACCAAACGTCGGACGAGCGAAGGGCAAGTTGACACGGACGCACGAACACAAGGACATGACTCTGCTAGCGTGCATCTGCACAAACATGGTGTTTTTTCTTTACTTATACACACAATTCCATATCACTTTCCTATTCCCCTACACGTTTCTCTTTCGGTGTCTCTATCTCTCTCTTTCACAGACACACCTCCACCCATCGCTCTGTCAGTGATCATCACACAGTCTTCCATTAACTTCTCAGCACGTGGTTTTCCATTTCTCTCAGATTGCTCTTGTTTGTCATCCTAAGCTCTGCCTTCAATCATGTTTGCCCACGCCTTTACACCACATTGCCCATTTAATTGGATTGAGAACCCCATTTTGAGTATGTAAGAGCAGGAGCTGCATAATAATCAGAAATATTCAAATGAAGGACAGTGCGGTTAATTGACATTTCTGGATGTGTTGGTAAGGGCAAAGAGTCCTTTTCTTTTTTTTTTTTTTTTTTTAAGAAGGTTAACTATGATGTTAGCCTTTTAAAAGGTTTGTTACAGAGCAAAATCAAGGAAAAAAAAATATGAATCTGTCCTTAATCTTAAATTGAATCTACCTCGGAACTTGTGTGGTCAAATCTCTATTGTTATTGTATAACTAAATTCTAACAATTAATACGGCAAAAATGAAAACATCCTTTTTCCTGCTCTTTTGAAACATCCTCTGAGTGTAGCGACTATCACACAATTTGCACGACCTCTCAGCACTGCACATGCAGTCAGCAACATTCCTCGTCTCGAGCGAACACCTGTTCCTATTAATATGTCATTAAAACGCATTAAAATGCAACAGGAGATGAGATTAAACATCTCTGATCATTGTAAGCAAATCAGGTCACACCGCAGAAGAACATGAGAAGGGGAAAAACAGATAAACGTAGGAACAGCAAGGCAATGACAAGGAAAGGAAAAAATATCATCATTAACATATAAAACATTCGTGGCCACAAAGTAATGGGCTATAGCGGACGAATGCATTGATCTGAATAGAGCAACACACCAGCCTTTCCCTTTCTGACGAGTCTGGATTTAAATTGCTTGTTGATTATCGACCCCGAAGTGAAGGCCGATACCACCTTCCCTCACGTCAGTGATATGTTCGAGCTGGTGGGTTTCAGGTCAGGTCCATGGAGTCAGAGTTCACGCCTTAGTGATGAGGGGCCGTGCGTTGCTGAATAATGAAAGAGAGCTGTCATTGCATTCACTGAAGGGGAACTTAACATTTTCCACTAAATGACCAAAGGGTAATGGGCTGTACCACTGGAAACGGGCCCATTATATGGTGAGTAAGTGGATGGATGGATGCAATGACAGACAGCTTTGCATGTAGTCTTTTTCGATATTCCTTTGACCTGTGCAGCCAAATGATTGGCAGCAGAGAAAGGCCGTACACGTGTTTTAACCACAACCGGGATCACAATAACTGGCTGCTTGAGAAATGTAAGAAGCCGCAGTGCTTGGATCGCTCCCATGTGCTTTGAGAGCAAACACATTTTAATGGCGATTAGAACTTCAGGTTGTAATGAGAACGCACGCACGGACCTTGAGGGAGACATCTACTCTATGTCTTTATGAGCACCTGCCACCTACTGCTGTAATTCAAGAACATTAAACGTGTCTTTTCGTCTATCATTTTATCCTACAAGTAGTCCTCCTTCGCTAGTTGAGGCCTGGAATGTATTGATATAGAAAGAAGAGAGCTTTGGTGAGGAAACCAGAGGACTGTATAAAGGGAAAACTGCAGTGACAAGCAAGAGCTCAAACAGAAAGAGAATAAAGAGCGCATTAAGCAGTGACTTATAAAAAAGTGACAGAGTTCAAGGCAAGGCCGAGCCCTCTTGTCTCCTCGCTGCTTTTGCCGCACATACGCTATGCATACACCCACAATGGCTGACAGAGAAAAGGGTGAATCCATTTCTTTCAGCTGACATAAAGATCAGCGCTCTGTGGCTCAGGGGTGTCTGCTTGGCGTGCTCACTGTTGGCTCAGACACATCCTGACACTGCTGCCTCAGGAACAGGAAGACCCCAGCTCTAGCGATCCCACATCAGAGACACAGATACTTCTATGTGCAGATGCGTTCCATGATCTCACTTTGTGTGTGCGCCTGTGTGTGTCTGTGCATGGTGCAAGTGTATGACACTGCCCTCCTGACTCCAATGTCCAAAAGGACCAATGTGTCAGCATTACGTGCAAATGCCAGTCATGATAAGGAAGAAGGGCAATTACAATGGCAGGACTTTGGAAAAAATGACCAAAAAAATGACTTGAACACACACCAACTAAAAGATTTAATTAATCCCAGATCCTGAGTCCAAAAAAAATGCTTAAACTAATGAAAAAATGACCATGATTTGATTAGGTGAAACAGACACATAGCAGCATTTACAACACCAGAAGAGCAAGCTTTCGCCCTACTGAGATATCATTTTAATTCCCTCCAAAGTGTCCAGCAGGAAAAGCCAAAACTAATCCCAGACTTCGGCACTGTTGAGGAATGGGAAAACTAGTTTATCAGGGCTGTGATTGCAAACAAAAAAAAATAAAATATACATGTTAAAAAGCCTTAAAAAAGAAAAGCATTTGTTGACACAAATCTGCTCTTAGTTTCAATTTAGCTTTGGTAGAGGCCTTTTTACATAAAATTCAGATTAAATTACTGACTGAACCTGTGATCTTATGTCATCACAACGCTCAACAATCACAATGCGTCCAACGCAAATCTGTTTCCAGAATTTTCCGTCTACTTTCATTATATAAAGCCAGGATCCAGTCGGAGGCCACTCTTCAGTGTTTGAGCTCAATGGACACCTATTATGGCACATAAAGCTTTTCTTTTGTACATGAAATGGATGCACTACCTGTCTGCAATGTGCATCAAAATACAGACACAGTCTATAGGCATTGTGGCAACATTGCCTGTACTATGCATTACAACTAAATTATTGTTTCAGAAAAGCACTAGAAATAATAGCAAATCATGATAATTGTAATTTAATTTACATAAATACAGCAATGTATTGTTTAGATTATAACAGGGATATCATTCTGCATGCAACATCTCAGGTCAAATGATCCACAGTGTCACATTGTGTGCTTTAGTGCTTATGAAGTTATGCAATGTTTTTGCATGAAAATACACCAGAACCTCAAACTGGTGGGGATCTGAATAAAGAATAAAGGAAATAGACTATTTTCCCTATAGCATTTCAGAGTGGTATTTCTGGCAGCGCAGAGAGCAGAAACACAACATCAACAAGATGCTGGGGACAGTGATCCGGCAGAACAATGTGTTTTCCCGTTTTGGTCTTGCAAAGGTTGACGCACTTCCTTGAAGTCATTAAAAGGAAATTTCATTTTTCTGTGAAAAGTTGCGTGTGGATGGTGTAATTTTTGTAAAACACTGTGCAATATCTATTTACTTCATTACAAATAAAATTCTTGCCCATTTAATGGACAAATGGATGTATAGATGCCTTCTGGAGAAAGTTTAAATGCACAGATCACACAGCAAAGTAAAGCTTCCTGCGCCATACAACAGCAGTTAGCGCAACAGACAGACATGTGCTCATGTCGGTGTGTCTGCCTCTGTGCACACCTGCATCTGTGTTAAATCTATCGCCATGCCTACATATTTAACTGTGTGCGCTTGTGTGTGGATGCATACCCTTAAAATGTAGATACACATATATCAAAAGGGATCGGGGTCACCAGTGTAATGAGCTTTGCTGTTGGCCCCACATGGTCACTGCGTACCCTATTGGTAAAGGCCTGAACAAACAGACGCACACACTCACACACACTCACAGGTCCCCCTGCAGCATTGTACATATAGGCGACATGTTGGCACTGATGAGGGCAGACAGCTCGCCCCTTACACATAGACAGGCCCAGACAGGATGGCGTGGTGCCAGCAGCAGCTATGTCATGTGTGCGTGCGTGTCTGTTCGCGCACGTGTGCGTGTGACAGCTTTGCCCGCCTCAAAACGTACTGCTGGGAGTTGGGCTCCATGTTATAAACAAACAGGCAAGAGCAAATAGGATGTGGGAGGAATGCAAAGGCAGTGAGTAGACACATGAAAAGTACAGAGAAAGTGAAAAATAAATATCCTTTCCAGTTGTGTTTTTTAAATCCATCTAGATCAGTTTGTCTCTCTGTCCCATTTGTAGTTTTCTACAACAAAACGGAAGCATCAGGGATAATAAAGGATGACCATTATGCTGCCAGTTCCAATCATAAGTCGAGCACCTTCTCTCAGCCATATGCTTTATGCTTGAGAAAGGGTCTCTTGTGTGTGCGTGTGTGTGGCAGTTTCCCAGATCCAACACCTCTGTAGGTGTAAATGAGACTGAGGCAGCAGATCTACTTCTAACTCAGTCAGTCTGGAAGAGCAAACTCGAGAGCAACCTGACATTTTGTGTCCTCAAAGCTCTTTTTTTCTCATGACACACCTCAAGCAGAGGAACACACACACACCTACATGCCACATGTGAACCACACAGACCCCCTGTTGTTCACAGCAATAGCTAGTTATTTTAATGTCTCTCCTCACTAAGACTGTCGAGGCGTGGAACAGGATTAGCATAAAGTTGATTTCAAAGCACACACACAGGCATCAAGGCTATTTAAAATAATCACTCCTTGGACTGAGTTTGACTAATCAGTAAGTGTCAGGTTTTAAAAGAATACATATAATGTGTGTGGAAAAGTAATTTCTTATTATGAGTCATGACATAATCGGCATAAAAGCAATCTTAAAGAACTGTAATTTGAAACTTTCCTGAAATAGCTTTCTGAAGTCAGAATCGATTAAAACAAGTACAGTAAACAGGAAGTATTATGTATTGCACAAAGCTCACGTGTGCGAGTTAATCCGTGGCAGGTAATCAGGTAATCAGGATAACCTATACGGCTTTACTTATAAAGCCTTAATATCCAAACATATCATCACTATGGTTTCGACCATGAAGTCAAGAGAGGATAAATTTGTGTAAATGTGAAGCATATTTGATAAGCAAGTAGAACACAGACTTCATTATTCCTGCTCAAAGGGATGGTTCATACTAGCATCCAAAATAGCTTACTTACCTGACATTACAGTACATGCGCTACAGAGGTGTCTTTCTTTTCTCAAATTAAATACAAATGGATGGCGCATTGCTTGTGTTCAAAGTGGCAATATACTATATATGGAAAAAATAAAGCAATGCCTTTTTCCATAAATAATAACTCGATTACTCAAGGTAAGCTAATAAACCGGAGATCCATGCTTGTGACATCGCAGGATATAAACGTTAAGAAGCTTCTCCTCAACTGACCATTAGCCTAGTTAGCCAGCCAAGAGTAGAAACATCCTCTGCACACTGATACGAAAAGAAAATCTTTAAAGTTGACAACCGAGAGCTTTAGTATAGCGCTAGAGGTAGGAGGTGAAAATATGGAGTTTTAAAAAGTAGTTTCTTCGCTTTTATATTGCTATATGTGAACTATATGATGTCCAATTGTGGCCGTGTTGATAATCATTTTAAAAGCATTAGTGAATGTTGTTTTAGCTGTCACCTTGTCCGTAAATCTTCTAACAGCAGGCATTCACTTCAGCACGACCAACAAAAGCCAGTCAGTTAGAATGCTTTTTTTTTAATGTTTTAAAACTACATTTTTTATTGCTCCTTTAAAAGCAGAATGAAATAACATTACATCCTCCCCTAGCGAAATCACAAGCCAATTAATTCTTTCTCGTGCACACACACACACACACACACGTCCAGACCAAAAGAAGTGTGCACACATGCATATGGTGAGGACGCACACACAAAGTGGCCAGACTGTGAGCTCCAACACACCATCACGGCTTTCATCAGATGTCTCACTTCTGTCTCTCTCTCTGTTTTCACACGGGTACGGACAGATGGATGGAGAAGAGGGGACAGCGGGGAAAAGAGGAGGGTGTTTTTCTTCTTTCACTTTCCATTTTCTTTTTTGGGATCCTAACTAAATCTAAAATTCTCTGCTGCCATATGCTGACCTGCCACAGAATGTGCCATATGCTTTAAAATTGATCAAGTAATACTGCAGGCAAACACTGAATGAGACTAAATATTAAGTAAATACGAAGAGCAGTGCCAGACACCTTTGTGCTGTTGCACTGCCGGTACAAAGCTGCAGAGCTGCTTAATAATGTTTGTTATGTGCTGCAGCACGCAGAAGAGGTTTGTTGGATGAGGTTAAACTTTAAATATATCCTTGTACATAACTGTCAAGGTGCACATAAAAAACAAAAATGGACTTTAGATGTGCCAGTAAATGAACTAAGTGATGCTTTGAGATACTTGTGTTGTCATAGGAGCTACATGTTTCTCTCTATTGCTTTCTCCCATATGAAACTTTAGCTGGGCTGTAAAGCGACGTTATCAAGTGAGCAGAACTACTTTGTTGCTAAACCTTTAAGTCTCTGACATTATATGAAATACATATATGAGAGATCACAAGTTCTGCGGTGTCACTTAACTGCTCTGTTGTTGCTAGTAGAGTTGGGAGTTGTGTGCAAAGGTCTGTTATGAAACTCCAACTGACATCCACAAAGGAGGAGGACTGTCATCAGTAAAGAGTTGGTGCAGGTTATGCTGTTTAAGCCTCATGCTACAGAATGAGACATTGTTTTGATCTGCTCTGTTTGCCCAGTTGATGTTATTGCACTACATTGAAAAACCAAAATCAAGACTTCCTATATTGGCTTCAAAATAAGGTTTGCATAGACAAAAACCATTCATTTCTCAACCAGGCTTTTACAGTGAAACATTTTCAGGAAAACTCACTAACATGCAATGTTTCATTGTTGTAATTACAGGTTTTGTAATTAATTTTAAAAAAAAAATAGTCACAAATACCAATACTTGCTAATAGAAGCATTCAGAACATGTTTCCCACTGTTTATTTGATAAGCCGTCCAATGCACTGTCATTTCATAAGACATAAGTAAAATGATGCTGTTAATATTCTCATTTTATGTTCCTCTCAGGGGTAAAAGTTTTCATATCAGTCTAGTTCAATCCACTGTCTCAATTATTAAATTCACCATTCCAATGTAGCATGTGCAACATCAATTAACAAAAATAAATTAACAACATGTACTGACAGAAATAAAATAATCACTGAATTACTCTTTCAATGCAGTGAATACTTGACATCTTCGACTTCTGTTTGCCGGAGCCTAAAGCACTGAGGAAAACAGTTTAAATAGACTCTCTTATATTCAATGATGTGTGCCTCCTTCAAACAAATATAAATGGAAAAGTTTTCAAAGCTGTTTGTGCATCTGTGGAAATGCAGAAACAGTATGAAATACATCGACTTCGAAAAACTGTGAGGAGGCTTTTCAAATCATCTGCAGTGAGTAAGGGGACGCCCCAAAGGCCTCGTCTTGATCCAGAGAGGAGATACTGTACATGCACATGGGTCTTCGTGGTCTCTCCACACACACACACACACACACACACACACACACGGTCAGCCAGAATGATATGGGGGTTCTTCCTAAAGATGTGATGGGCGATCATTTGTGTGCATGGGGTGATAGCACTCATGCCCACCCCCCTACACACACACACACACACACACACACACACACACACACACACACACACACACACTGCCTGTCTGCCACGGGTGTCAGTACATCTAAAAGGTCTCTACATAAATGGGATTAATGCAGTCTCTCTCCCATCGGCAATCATTAAGCATTCTGTTTAAAACGCAAACACACTCAAAATAAACGCACTTCCACTCTCCCCTGCTGCAGTAAATTATTCAAGGGGGAAAAAAGTTAAAGAGAAAAAGGGGGAGAAAGTGAGAAGGGGGAAGACGAATACGAGCAACTTCTCGGAAGGGAAGCGATGCATCGGATGGGAGATCGAGATAAATAAAAACACAAGGAGAAGAGGGCGAACATGAAAGAATTGTTGAAAAAAAAAAACAACACACAAGCGGCTTTGTCACTCAGGAGTGATGCCTACTTTCTCTCCCAAGCCATTTCTGCCATTTCTCCTTTCTTTTTGCCCTTTATCTTGCTCATTCTCTCCTGACAAGTTCCTCCCTCCCTCTTCATCCATACCCTCCCACCTCCCTCCCAGTCTGAAATCCCTGCTTGCTGCTCGCCATACGTTACTTCCCACTGAGAGCAATTACTCTAAGAGGGCTTATTTTTTCCTCTTTTCACACTCTTGAACTTTTGAAACCAGGCATTTACCCATGTTTGGGGTGTAGTAGGAGCCAAATGGAAGATTAGACATTTTTGTGGTATTTTCAATCAGGCTCCTCTAAAACAATGTCTAAGTTTGTCAAATGAGGTTTAAACTCGTTAATGGAAACAAAGATTTTTGTTTAAAATGAGACCTGAATGCTTCTTTTTATCAGGTACAGACTCTATATAGACAAACAAGATCATGCACTAGGAGACTCACAAGGAATATATTGCTGGAACGCTCACAGGAAACTGACGGAACGATCTGGCACCGGACGACAGGAACACACAGCTTAAATACACAAAAAGGGGGAGACAATTGGACACAGCTGAAAGACATTAGGGAGGAGAGGCTATCACACACACCTGAGGGAAGAAAACTTGACAGGACATGGGAAATTAAACACAACCGTTTCAAAATAAAACAGGAAACACAGAATGACCCTAACAGACAGACACAGCTACAAACCTCTAGCTTGAAAAATAAATGCTATCAAATGTTACCAAAATAAATTAAAAATAAAGTCATTAAATACCTTCACTATTAACTCATGAATTGATTGACCTACTTGCTATGGTGCAGGGGGGTTCTTCTGAGAGATTCTTTCAATCATACTTAATGAACGAAGACAATTAAAGCGGACAAGTTCTCAGATGGATACAGTATCACTTAAGTGTCAAAAGGAACAAAAATCTCTTGTTTGAGGAAAATTTAATGATAGAAAAGCAGCAGAAAGTTTGTTCTTTATTGATATATTTCAAACCAAGTTGCGACAGTCTAAACGTAAGTGAGGATAATAATACATTACAAGAAAGGGAGGCTTGAGGCGTGAACACACAGCTTCAATAATAGTTTTTTCTCACCTTTAAGAAAATGGCCTAAGATGATTCATGCTTGTCTGATTTTGTTCTGTCTTCTTTGTGCTTTACACATACTCATGGAAAACTGATTGTTCTCACTTCTCTGAGGCGTCTCGCCCGTTTGGAACAGCCCTGTTTCTCTGAAGACAAGCGTTCGGCTAAAGGTTTGATTCAACAAATCCTTCCTTGAATGCTGCCCCTCTCATTTGATATTCTTCAGCTCATTAATTTGGGAATGTCGGATTTAGAAATAATTAATCCCTCCATCGTCATCTTAAATTGGGTTATTTTCCCAACATATTAAAATCAGCAGCACATGCATCTAAATATATATTATATTATAATAATTTGGGAGCGCACAAGCTTCCGTTAGACAGTTTTATTTTCTCTTTTTCGATGCTTTGACTCGGCAGAGGAATGCTAGCGCATAATCAAACGCCTCATTTACCTCACTTACTATTACAAGAAGCATACTCTAAAAGCTGTCATCACTGCATGACAAACTCATTTACTGTAAACAGCTGAGATCAGTGGGAAAGAAAAAACACTTTTGGAAGTTGAGGAACATAAATTCAAGATGTGAATGACTTTAATCCAATCTGCTGCGGTATTAAGCCCAACATTTTCATTACATTTAAACTATAATGTTCAAACATTTGTAATATCAAACTGGTTTTATCATATTTAAGGTAAACTGGGCATCATTGTGAAGTTTTATTCTTGCTGTTGTTAAAATGTATTTCTAGAGATTACAATTCACCTGTCTCACTTGTGAATTACACAAGCACAAGCTAAATGATTTCCCAACGATCAAAGAGGACTCTGCCATCATAATGATGTGTTTGACTGAGAACTAATTTTAATAATAATTAATCAGACATGCCGTTATTGATTAAGTAGGCAGCAAGAAATTAAAAATTCCTGTTTGAATAAATATGCTCTGCTATTCCTTCCATGTTTTGGTCCTTTATTTTTGCCCTCCTTTCTTGGGTTATCTTGTCCATATGTGTGTGTCTATATATATACGTATGTATCTTCCCCCCTCCCCCTTTCATCAAAGTGAATTAACAAGGAATCGTTCTGATTAACTTCACATGCAATATGCAGCTGCACTGACATGAAATACATAAAAATAATTCCCACTTTTTTTCCCAATTAGCCGCGACTTTGCTGTGGTTAATTACATTTCTCTTGGTTTAAGCACGAGATAGAAGACAACTTCTAAGCGTAGATATATATTCCACTTATCTATCCAACAGTGATTTATGAAGCCTTTAGATGAAACAGCAGAAGTGTTAAGCAATTTTCCTGCAGTTTTTTTTTATTATTCATATTTCAAATGTATGGATCTTGTGCAAGAGTGCCATTCCTTCCCAACAGGTGAAAAGAATTTATTCATATTTTTATTATCCTTCTATGGCATGAAGAAGCCTGAATGTTTATGCGCTTATAATGATCCAGTTTGAAGGTTCTGTCACATGCCATTTCCTTCTATTTGGTCTTCCCAGTCTCTCACCACTGTCAAATCAATCAGGCAGCTCATGGAAGTAGAGGAAAAGAAGTATGCATTAAGCTATAGGGATGCCTGCTGAGCCCTGCCTATGACAACCGGAGTCTCCATCCACGATCTTTGATGAAATATAGTTCAAGGGAAGAGGCTGTAGCATCCATACCTTCCTCTCAGCTCTATCACTCCCCTCTTTCGCCTTCTTTTCATTCATAAGTAATGATACACAGTGAGACTCATCAATAACCCACAGCACTGCTATGGAAAAAAAAAAAAAAGGCATCATCTTCATAAATGTTATCATTAGCCCCGATGTATAGCACTAGATGGTACCATATATCACTGATATCTGTGTGCAGACACACTTGTTTGTGTAAGAGAGCCTGAGGAAGAGCAAGGCGGAAGGAGAGAGAGAGTGAGTCAATGAAGCGTAAATTAAGTTATTCTCATGTATATTTTACTGTAAATGTATACGTTCCCTGAGGGTAAATCTGGTGAGTGTTTAGATTTCTTGGTTAGTGCGAGTGGAAAATCATGCCCACTGTGGCCAGAGCTTTCTCACCCGCCTGACCACATATCAGGTATCACAAAGCGGCAAAGTGACACGTTGTTATGCTGCTAAATCTTTTGTTTTGTTTGCACAAATTTGTCCTGTATTGCATCCTTCCTTTAACAGATCTGATGATGTGATTCTGGCACACACAGTGTTCATCAAATACTTCATTTTCACCATCCTTTTGGTGTGGTGTTTCAACAAGTAAAACGTAAGTCTGAATCCACTCTGTTTTATCTCCAATTTTGGTTACTACTAAGTCTGAGAGAAATAGTTGTCTTTTAAGCTGCTAAATGTTCTACAATGCATTGTGAAACTCTGCTTTTTACTGAGCAGATGGGTGCTTTGGGGATTTTAAAGAACTTTTGCATAGGAAGAAATAGCAGCTGGTTGCAGTTAGAAATTGATGCAAGAAGAAGAGAGAGGAGACTGATCAGGAATGTTGCAATTTTGTTTATTGGTCCGGATCTCTTTTATTGGATTTGGTTGTTTTTCTTACATTTTTGTGCCTCTGTCGTGGGCAGCCACTAAGGATGCGGCGATATAGAAATTCTGGCCCCATGTCAATTACAATATCTAAAAATAACAATTTGCCAATAACCAGATTTCCCATTTGTGTTGAGGGAATGAAGATCTCCTTTCTATGAAAAATAACTGAACTGGACTTCTACAAGAGCCCAAATTGGTTCCCTACGTTTTAGAAGTACAAACCCAATTCCAGAAATTATATATTCAATTGAATTCAGCACAAAAACAAGATGTTGAATCGTCAAAGTGATTAACGTTAATGGTTTTCCTTTTGGAAATATATACAAATTCTGAATTTGATGCCTGCAACACATTCCAACAGGGGCGGGGCCAAGAAAAGACAGAAGCCGCAACATTCACAAGCAACAATGGCACGAGGTTCCCCACCAATGTGGGAAAAACAACGTTTCTCGACATGTATCTTCAAGGAATTTAGAGATTTCACCGTCGAAGGAACAAGGCCAAAAACTAACACTGAATGCCTGTGACCTTCGATCCCCCAGGTGGCCCTGCGTTAAAACACTGGCATTATTCTGTGATGGATATTACAATGTGGGCCCGGGAACACTTCAGAAAACCATTGTCAGTTAACGCAGGAGGTCGCTGCATCTACAAGGGCTCAGGGCTAAAGAGGAAAAAAATGGGTAACCTGCTCATCTGTGAAGGCACCATTAATGCTGAGAGGTACACACAGGTTATGGAGCAAACATATGCTTTCCATCCAGACAACATCTTTTTCAGGGACGTCCATGCTTATTTCAGCAATCAGTTTTAACATTTGTACTAAATTCAACTTTATTCATATTTGACACAGCGGCCCAACCTTTTTGTAATTGGGTTGGTAGAAGACCCGTTCTGTCAGTTTTTTGGAGACTGTCATTGGCTGTTTGCCTAATGAAACCAGAAAATCCTCAGCCATGAAGCTGACAGGACATGAGCTTATTTCGGTCGTGATGTGTGATGTAGTACATAAAAACACCATATGTACATGTTAACAAGGCCAAAAACATGAATTTTGTCAGAGGGGGGTCTTTACAGCCGCAGACAGGTGTAGGACAGCAGATGTTGCATGTGCAAAATTAACGAGACGCAACAGATTATTATTGCCCACTGGTATTGATGAATGCCCCCTTATATGTAGATACACCCGGACCATTCAACCACATCAACATCAACTCATATCGCTTTTTTGTCTGTTTGATCTGACATACAACTCGGGCTCTGTACTAATTGCTTAAGCCACTAGGTGTGTTATTCACTTGTCATTTGAACAGACCAAGCTGAGAGCATAGGACACGGATTCTCAACCAAAGATTCCAATACATTTAGATATAGATATAAGAATAACTAGCCTCAAATACAAAAAAAAAACCCAACAATATTGAGAATAAAAATCTTGCTATTTGTAAGAACCTTCTCAGTGGCACACTAGTTGAGAACTACTGTACTGGGCTGGGCTGTAGCCCACGACTGAGCTGTGACGGTATTAGTTTCCATGCTAACAAACAGCATTCCCAACGCTTGGCAAAATTTTGTTTGCATCCTTATGAAAGGGGGGAAATTTTTGATTTGTTTCCAATCAAGTTACAGGTGCAGCAATAGAGATGCTTTTAAACTTATTTTTGCCATTAAAATTGCACTTTGGGATCTACAGTCCAAGCAGATCAATGTGTGTTGTATCAATTTCATGCATAGGGCTTTATCATTAGTATTATTATTAATAATAATTTTATTATTATTTCCACCCCATTTGTTGTACTTAGTGTGGAAACCAATTCAATGAAGTGTCCAAGATAAGAGGGCAGATTTAGCAGTCGATATGTCAGCCAAATGTGTTTACTGAGCTTCTCGTGCTATTTTCTACCATTTAAAGAAATTAAAAGTATCTATGTTCAGTAAACCTTGTCTTTTTGGTAACACGGGAACTATGTTTGCATTTACAGCTGCTTTGTATTCCACAAGCATTAAAGATTCTATCATTTCATCTTGAGCAAGATCGATGCTTTTACATTTTTCATCCAGCGGGTTCGGGTTATGGGATTTATCCAGGGAGCAGCAGAGTTAGGTGATAATTTAATGCAGGTTCATCTGTCGGCCTCCAATTGACTCCTACATTCTCACCATGCTGTTTCATTATCATTTGATGCATTTTTAGGGTAAGAATAGTCATTTTAGCCATTTTCACAGATGCGGTAAGATCAAATCCTTTCTCAGTGGCAAAGGTAGGCATAGTTTGATAATGATCTGCCATCACAGATGGAATGGATGGCCTGGGTGGACGGCTGAGTGCAGTAAAGTTTGATTTCACCTCATGGCACTAAAATCACTTAAAGCAGATACTTTTGTTTCCCGCCGTAGCCCCTCCCTCTACGCAGCATTTCAGCTGATTGTGAAACTGCCACCTCCACGTGGGAAACCAAACACATATACAGTACACGTAATCTCACTCTCATTTGATGCTTTTTAAAACAAATGGATCCTTTTTGTACACAGCTTTCAAGACCACTGTCAACTTACAGGCAACAAACTTTATCAACCTCGATTCTTGTTGACGTGTCCTTGAGCAAGACACTGAATGTCTCACCTCTAGGATGGCACCATTAACCTAATGACATGTCTATCACCCTGTGAAAACGTGTATATGTGCACATCTTGAGAAAACATGCTTGTAATTACATGGCCACTTAACATGGACAGTGAGCACTCAAAATTCATTTTGAAAAAGGACATATTTATATGATTACTTCCCTTTCATCAGCCACTGCCTTTTGTGAGCATTAAAGAACAGAAGTTCACAGGGTTGAAATTAGCCATCCTGGCAGTCAGGGAGCTCGAATCTGAGAGACTACTTTGAACATATTAATTAATAATCCATGGCTGGGTTATTAGTGTTTGAGGGATTTCGGGCCTCACTGTAGATGAGTAAAACCAGAGGGCACCATGGGTAGGGATAAATGAAGAACATACAGTGTTTCACATCTAAATACATTTAAATAAAATCACTATGTATGTTACATTATTCAAGTTTACGGTCAAACTTTCTTAAGAGCTGATGAGATTTTGGCTAAAATATTTAGACAAAACTATTTGACATCGGTGAGTTCTTTATTTCTGCTTCACCTTGTGCACCAAAATGTCTTATCTAGTCCTAAATGGAAACGGAATGCCAATTCATCAAAAGGGGGAATTTTTGTCCTGTTAACACATCTGCTATGAATAGAGCTTGAATTTTAATTAATAACTACTGTTATTCAGTCATATAAAACTAACTTTTTGTTAGATTTGTAAGCACTTTTAACTTTTAAAAATACCTCAAAATGCATAAGATGAACACAAATCTTGTATAAAATCATCAAATGTAGCTTATTGCCCCCACATCACATGGAAAAACACCTTGAAGCCCCAATACCGCTATAGCCAATTTAATTTACATACGCTTATGCTAATTAGCCAGAAATAATCAAGCTAATTTAAAAAGATGCAAATGTGTTTGAGGTTGTGTTCATTAGTAAAGAGGGCCAGTGCCCATGTGTGACGTGCAGGAGAGAGAGAGAGAGAGAGAGAGAGAGAGGTAGGTTTTCTGTAATGAGGGACGTTAATGTGTGTGGAGAGGAAAGCTGTGCATTGAAACTGAAAGCAATATTCATCAAGTCAAAATGTACAATGTCAAATTTTTAAAAAAAAAATTGTTTTGGTCACATTTTACAAATAACAACAACTGCAATTTAGAAACATTTCCCCCCCTGCACATTCTCAAGTCAGTCACAAATTTTATACTTGGCTTAGTTTGATTTTCCATGGCATGCAAGGTCTATACTACAGTTTCAATCAGTGATAATACCAATCTACAGCTCTAAATGAAACACCATAAGATGAAAAACTTAGGAACTCAGGTTGCGTGTGAACATCTTCTGCAATTATGCTGATTGCAATAGAGCCACACATACCTGCATGCCCACATATAGACACACATTCATACTCACACACGCATGTTCTGCCTCAAGGTCCCTCTAGGCCAGACTTGGGTGCCACTGAAGGTTGTAGCAATTAAAACCATCATCCTCCAGTAGTTACAACCATGATGAATTTCTACCACCAGAGTAGTTATGCTTAACTTGTAAAACCAATAATATTTTCCTCTCTTCATCTGCTTTTCTGTAAACTGATATCATCGCTAAAATTAATCTCTTTTTTACTTTCTCGTTGCCGAGCTGAAGTAACCTAAACTGTCCTGTGGTTATTGAACCATTAGATTAAACAAGTACATTCACAAGACGTTAAGTCTCTTGCCGATGGAAAGTGAACATTATTGTGATTGATACTGAACATTTTGTCTTGGTGTGATTTCAGTAGCGCGCATGTTTGGCATTTCGGTTGCAACTACATGTGCAAACGAGTCTGTTGGAAAAAGGACAAGGCGCGTTAAAGACACGAGGTGTCAGGAACTGCCGAGTGACGGAATAAATGAGCCAACCTTCAATCGGTAATTTGTCAACTCCGAAGCACGTTGAGAATAAATCAATCAGCTGAAAATGGTCACTGTTTTACATGAAAATTTGAGTTTAGAATTTGCTGCATCAAGAGTAGTTTTTGAATCATCACAGAGCCTTTTGTCTCAGTGGGGATAGGAGTGGCTGGAAGGCCTGAAGGGATCCCTTTCAGTCTGTCTCATGCCAGTGGTGTATGGGTCACTGGTCTGTTTGATAGTAAACAGCAGAAAACAAAAGGAAAGAAGACAGAGAGCCTTCAGAAGATAGACTTCACAGCACATCCTTACAGAGGACAGAGCGCTCTTTATGACAATCAGAGGGTTCTTGTGTGTGCTATTGTTCTTTACTACACCGTATCATAACCGATACTGTAGCTGCCACATGCAGTATTTCTTCATGCTTCCAGTGGAAAACCCGCCAAGAATCATGATGTGCATATTAATCCTCAGTATCCACAGCACTAATAAAGGTCAGGAGAAAATACTGACAATTATTTACCATCCCCCACATTTTTGCACCAGGTTAAAAAAAACAATGAAACACAAAACTTGAATGTTATGTGTTTGCAATTTGGGTTGGTTTCACATGTTCTGCAGCATGATGGTGACTGATGTAGGACTTCAACTAATGATTCTGTTCTTTAGCAATTTATCAGCTGACTGATCCAATAATGATTAAGTCTATAAAAGTGTGAAAAAATGCTCATCACGATGTGAGCTCAATTATCAGTTCAGACAGCCCTGGTCGTCTACGTAGAAAACCTAAGTAACCAGTCCTAATCACTTAAGAGATTAGGCTCAATGTTGTAGAAGCAAAAGCTTGTACAAATAGCGCTTCTTCTTGTCAGTCTGTGTTTTTTCAAACATGTACGGCTGCATTACTGTGTTCGAACTTGCTGCCGTGCAGCATATAGTAGACTAAGACTAGTTTAAAAGTCGACACACGAGCGGAGACGGGGAGGGACTGAATTAGCACAGGCATGGGTTCCGTCGGCTAGATGGGGCAAAGGTATAGAAATTACATCGAAACCATTTTAAGGCCAAAAGGGATTTCTTTATGAAATACATAATAAACAAACAAACAAGTGAACAACTTATGCGAAGGTCAAATAGTCTATGTATTGTTCAGAGCTACTTAAAGAAGCATGCTAACCAAACTACTTGCAGCCCATATTTTACTGTGTTACCAAATGAGCCTGGAGAGCTGATGGTGAGTCACTGTGGCTTCCAGTGTGCCTTCCAAGAGCTGCCCCATGGGTTTTCCAATCATGTAGTCCCCGGGCTTCCCCAAACATCCACTCCAGGCAACTAACCATGATCACGAGCAAAGATAAAGAGTGGCACAAGAAGTGAAAAGGGTAAATTTTCTACTGGAGAAAGCTCTATACGAGTCAAAACATGTGGTTTGATGCTGAGCGTTTCTTTACGCACAGTAACGAACATCTAAATTTGGTTATTCATCATACTTCATGTGCAAGTGATGACAAAGTTTTAAGAGTTACCAAAAAGAAATATTAATAATATTGATATAATATTGAGCTAAGTAAGCTGTAACTTCAACTTCAGGCAGATGCCACACATGAAATGATGTAATAGTGTTGTTTTGTTGTCAGAGTTGCAGCATTGTGGTCAAATTGTGCGTATTCTTAGTCTGCTATTAGTTAAAATTTGCCTTTTTCACTTGACATTAATGCGAAGAGATGAGTCTTGATTCAAGGTTTAAATGTCTTGTTTGGCTGGTAATTACAAGTTGCACCTTCAAAGGATAGATAGTCAACCCTTTTTTTGTTGTTGTTTGTTCTTTTTTAATTTTTATTCAGCATGAAGCGGCAATCATTTATCCATTAGATGACACGTGGTGACTTTAGGTGAGATTTGAGTTTAGGTTTACAGTTTTCAATAAAAACAATGTAAGTTCATGCCATTTTGAACTACAACATTGTTGCCATACCTTGATACAAAGGGTTGGAAATGCAAGTGTGGATAGTAAACAACACCCTAGAGCTGATGATAAAAATATGCTGAAGAACTCCAGTGAGTACCAACTCCAATCATTAGTTTGGGAAAAGTCATTCTCTTAGTTTTAATGCTCCCTGGATTGATTTTACATGTATTTGGCTCAAAGC
>KV751343.1:4784120-4799720 GCA_001698575.1 Mola mola
ATGATTAAATTTAATGGTGATCCTTCACTGGCATTCGTGTCATCCCCCTACAGTTTGGAAAAAAGCACCAGCCTAAAAATGCTTCTATCCTACTGCAACAATCAGGTTGCAGTAGGACTTGTTAAGCCCCTTGTTTGTTAATCAAGCATTTGCTTGTTAACTGGGAGATGAGATAATAGACCTCTAGTGTGTGTGTGTCTAATTTTAGGGGCTGTCTATCTGCCTGATTGTTTATTGCTTTTAAATTTCCAGCTCTGCCGCGGAGGCTTCTCTAATTTGTTTGTTTGCAATGCCCTGCAGCACTGGCAGAGTTTCCCTCAGTGAGGAGTTAATTGTCTTTTCTATTTGTGTTTTCAAACGTTTTCTGTGGTATTTCGTTGCTTGGTCGTGTTCAAGAAAACATTGACATTTAAACCTCCTGCAAGGTGCTTACAGTAAGACAACGGAATTTGATGATCCCTTTCTTCTGCTCTTTTTTTCCTTGAGCTCTTCTCTATTCCCTTCCTGTTCCCATTGACACAGCCTAATCTGGCTCCCTGTATTTTACCTCGAAGTGGCTTCAAACATGAAGTCCAAATTGTGCTGATGAGTCTGTCACATCAGGGCTCATACAGGCTGTTCATCTGTGTTGTGAGAAAATACCTCTTGTATTTGGTAAAAGGATTGAGTGTGCCAGCGTGTGCACGCCATTACCAAAGTGTACCGCGATCCACATAGATTATCAACCTCCACAACGCTGACATCAAAGGTTGAGACGGCCTCCACTTTATGCCTCGGCGTATGTAACCATAAGTCATAAATCCTAAAACAATAAAGGGTTTAGGCGGAGAGGTGCTTCGCCTCTTTTATAAATATTTAAGTCCCTTGAAGAGAGAAAGACATCCTGACAAATCCTTGTCAGTGAATGCATCAAACCTGATCAGCCCGGATTTCATGAGTATTGTTTCATATGTGCCATTAAATGCAGAGAGAGGAGGCAAAATGCAGAAGGGAATAGAATACTTTAAACAATTGCAGTCTTGCCTTGTGAAATCTTGTCATTATGAGCCGGTGGACAAATGTGTGCTTTGAGGCCGCCTATGGCTGAACGGATACATGAGAGCGTTTTGATGCTGCAGCAGGTAATTCATGGTGTATTGGCCTAAAGCCGGCCAGAGAGCGACGCGGCGCCAGATGATAAATAACGCGGATTTAGTCGATGATGTCGGCTCTTGTCAGCAAAGCCTTTTTCTCTCTCTCAGGATTTTGTTTTTTTCTGAGAGGCTCTTAGAGGGAAATTGTCACGTTTTCATGTCAAAGGCGCGCTTTTTATCTGTTTGTTTTCCAGGGTGCTTAAAGTTGTTTACTATGCAAGGGGCTTTCAGCTGGTGTGTGTTGGGGAGAGTGTGAGAGAGGCAAACTAACCCTCCATGATGCAAGACAGACGCAGAAATGTGACATCTGAGCTTTGATGTTTCACTTTATCAAGAAGAGAAGTAAGTGGGCCACCAAATTTAGCAATGACCTACTTATTTTTGATCACGGAAATCTGCCATCGATCCTCAGCCAAATGTTGACATAAAGCGAGTGAAACGTGCAGATGACCTTTTGGAGTCTCTCAGAGTACAGCGGGGGCAAGGTACCGAAGCTGGCAGAGTGTGTGGCTGAAATTATTCCTCCTTGACATTTCAGGGACCTCGGCCCTTCGGTTTTTAACATTCCAGCGCAGACGCCAAGAGAAAATGTCACCTTTTTTATTTACTTGGGGGAATACACCAATTAAATGTGACTTTAAGGCCAGGCCGTGATAGCTCATGTGCCCACACGCGTTCACACGCAGACACTCTGGAAATGTGTCCTCATCGGTTCACTGACATTTTGAATAATGCTGATGTTTGACCCTGTTGAAGTAACCTTTCCTCCACGGGCAGTTTAGAATTACTCTCCGTAGCCTTCTGAGCAAACAGCACAAACCTACGGCATCAAGGCTGGACCTTTGTACGTTAGCTGGAATGGTCATTCTTCACCTCACAGCTCACATTCTCATAGCTCTCAGTGCAAACTCAGCTAAAAAATGGGAAGAACTCTATATTATTCATGCTACGTCATTTTGGGGAAGCACTGCCAGAGAAGTGAGAAGTTTCAATAACAACATCCTGTTATTAATAAATTTACTGTCAAAGTGCTTTTCAAACCACAGCAAATGTGATCAGGCTATTCGATACCCCTGCCCCAAAATGTACCCACACACAGAGGCCTGCAAGCTAGTGGAGAGGCAGGGGGGTGTGAATAAATGAGCGTAAAGTGTTAATTCGATTTTTAACCTGTTTTTCTCCAGTAGAATGCCATTTCAGATTTTCACAAGTCAAAAATGAAGGTAAAAAGAAAAGCAGAATATTAGACATGGCTGCCACAATGAGAAAAAAAAGGGGCAGTTTGTGTAGCTTTGTCATTTGTACAAAAATCACATATCTGTCATATAATACTGTAATTAATCAGTTTTGACTTTAAACACACATTCAGGTCGGACAGGCAGACCCAAGTTTTTAGTCAGTTGCACCGCAGTTAATTGTGGTCTTACCAACTAAACTCGTATTGCTGCTTTCCGTTCATAAATGTGTCAACACACCAGTCCACCAGCTACCGTTTGTACCCTGCGGTGACTGAGAACACTGTCACATGGTGCCATAAGTGTCACTCTGAGCTCAAAACCACTCACGCGTGTTTAACTTTTGAGTCCCCGATGAAGGTTTGATGCAGAGACACGTTAAGGTTTAGTTTTATCGGTCACCATGCCGTGACAACAAAGGCATTTTAACCGTTTAAAGACAGCGCCTTGGATATTTCTTGTCCTTTTACATCCACATGTGTTCTAACCAAAGAGCACCTCTAACCTCTAATGGTCCTCCAATCGCCCCTGAACATTTTGAAAATGTGATAAAGTCATCATCATTTCTTAGCAAATGAATTCTTTTAGTTATATGACTAAAAATTTGTCCATTTGACCTTTATGTATGTTCGACTTGGAATGACCAAAATCTAACCAGTTTATCAAATTTGAAGAACTTTAACTGAAGTTCCTGAGATATTGCATTGGCAAGACTGAGACAGATAAGTGGAAAGGAACAAGTTCTCCAGCCACAGCTATCATCAGCATGGATGGATAAAAAATACATCTGAGTTGTCCTAAAAGCATGTAAACAATAAACAATAAAAAAAAGTGTCTTCTGCCTAGTCTTTCTCATATCTCTTCTAAAACGAGAAAAGATCAGTTGATGCCACGGTTAATTATCAACTGCCATCAGGAGGAAATTCAGAGATTAACAATAATTGCTCAGAGAAGATATAGCACCCGTTGTTATTGTCTCAGTGACAATGAGGCATTTTTTTGACATTCTACACAATCAAATCCTCGCCAAGTTTCTAGTTTCACTGGCGCTTACTCACTTGGACCGGGTTCAGTCAGCGAGTCCTGTGCAATCGTGACACGATGTAAAGAAAAAAAAAACAAAAACGTACATTTTTATCCAAGAAACGGCAGATCAAAAATAACTGATGCAATGCATTAAATTGGACAGGAAATGTTTCTGAAGCGCAGGGGACCTTCGTCTCTCTTCTCCCTCATAAACCCCCCTCTGTAATTAGTGCTTTTTAGTATTTCCAGCAATGTTTTCATCAGTGTACGGCGTCACGAGCGAGAGAGGGAGAAGAAAAACGAGTGAGGGCCCTCTGTGGCTGTTAATAGTTCTCATCTCTCCCCTGGACTCTTCCTTAATTGCTCTGCTCTGCCTTCAGGGTCATCATTACTGATCAGGCGCAACTCTGTTTTTCACTGCTTTTCATGAATATCATTTTGCAAAACAACTGCTTTGAGGTTTCTCGTGCCGGAGATCACATTTGATCACCTACCCCCTTGCAAATGAGTGAGTCTTCTTGGCATTAGCAGGACACAATATCTCTCACTTTCAAGTCTCGTACGAATTCGACATCCAAAACACCTTTTGAAGTATGTTTTCTCCTTTTTGGGTACTTGCTTTAATCAAGCTAAATGGCTTTTAAGGTTTTGACAGTCTGGGGTCAGACAGTAAGAATTAGTTCTGTAACCAAGATTGTGGGAGGACCCTTTTTTTGGCTAAATGGAGTCTGTTCCCCCCGTTCTCCTCTGTAATTTCCCAGCTATGTCTCTTGGGTTATTATTGCTCTGATCAAGTGCAACATTTTTGTAAATTAGTACATACTAGTCCTAGTTTCATAGGCTAAAGGGGGATAATGAAGTTCATAGTATTTTTACAACACAAACAACATTTGGAGAACAAAAGCCGTAAGAGGAAGGAGACACGTTACTCTCGAATCACACCGCATTTCCTGAGTTTTGCAAATGAAATGGATTTACTGAGGCAGATCAAGATATTAAAAGGTGTGAATTTTAGATTGAATCAAGTTGGTTAATTAGACACAGCGAGAATGCTTCATCTTTTAAGGAACAAAAGGGGTAATGAAGAGAAAACAACGTCAAAACACGGATCCGGAAGAAGGAATTCTGTACAAAATGTCGATTTTATACAGTAAGTAGCTGGCAGAGTACACTTGTTCACGGCACTCAGGGCTGTGCATTTAGACTAACGTCACCTATTGATTCCTTTCAACTGAATAACGTCAACCAGTGACATTTAAGATCACACCAAGATGAATATCGGCAGAAAGGCTGTTTCAGTTAAGGTAAAGTGTGCCATTTGTGAAGCACCGCTATTATCTGTGCAAAGCTGCTTATTTGATTAAGCTTTTGATTATCCGGATTTCATTTTTAGCAAATGTCGACAGGACAAGATAATATGTAAACCAACACATACAGTATTGGCCTTATAAGCAGCAACATCCACTCCGTCGCATCTACGGCAAGGAATTACAGGACAAAAACCGCCGCGCTGTTTGCCTATTGGTAGAAACTCTGTGCGGTGTTCACGCCACCGTGCCGTAGCCGTCAAATAAACAAGTGGATCTTCGGATATGGAGAGGCTTATCTCTCACTTTCATGCTCTTGATGTTTTCTAATTTGAATGGTTTTACTGGTGCCGTTCTGGATGCAGATTTCACTCCTCTAAACCATCTCAGGAACGTGACATCTGCCCGGCCAGCATGTGCCTTTGGATTACGAGTTGTCTGATGCACGTTAAAGCAGATAAACAATGGAAAAGAAAAATTGGCAGGTCAACAGTTCCACCATCCGCCTCCTTCAAAGGAGCAGCAGGAGAAGCAGATTTTGTTTATGAAAAAACTCTCCGCAGTTGCTGTAGAATCGAATAAATAGAAAAAAATCGTAATAATTATTTTATTGACTTCTCAGCAAAGAGTTTTACAGTTTTCTTGTAAACAAATCAAGGCATGAAGAAATGATGTGCACTGATGTAAAGGAACATTTCACTGTGATTGGATGCTAAATGATTTGTTATATATTGAAGAATTATGTCACTAATGACTGTCCTTTCTGCTTCAGGCAGCATTATGTCCCGATTGCATCTCTTTAAGTACTGTAATATTTCTTTATTGTGATATCAAAAGGCAGCATTCATGTCCGAGGCATGAACGCCTGCTAGTGAAATATCAGTCGTGAACACTTCTCTGTGCCGAACACCAAACTGCTTTAGTTCTCAAATGGTCGTGTGCCAAAAGCTGCTTCATTAGTAAAGAATATCACTGTTGGGGTGTTTTCACACCTGGATCGTTTGGAGTTGTTCTTGTTTTGCCTCTAACAATCTGGTTGTTCGGCATATGCAAACAAAGCAGCTGCACTTGGATGTAAGACTAACCAAGAGGGTCAAAAGTAAACAGCTGGGCAGCTTCCCGGCAAGTCCAGTCATTAGCGTTTTATTGTTGAGGATGGAAAGCAAACGAACAAACCACAGGATTATATGATGGGTGATACATGATAATGACTGATAAATTTATCTCATGATGGTGAAACCTGTTCAGGAAGTGATCTCATCATCTATAAAAGCCTTGTTTACATTAATGTAAATAATCTGGTAATCAGTGGTGCAGGTAAATTAGCATGGGGCTGTTAAAAAGCTCTTTAACTTTCTGCTTGTTTCTTCCGCCATGTTCTTTGTCCGTTCATTAAAGTCCATTAAAAAGTTTGCGTTTGTGCAGTAATAAGCTTTAATTATCACTGGTGTGGAATAATGTCTTCGTACACATGAATTAATGTTGGTCCAGTGTGTGTTTGTCTCCGTTATATGAGCATCGGTTCTGCAGTTTAACAGGGTTCGTTGATCCAGACAGTTTGGCACATGAGTAGCAGGCAGCCCTACATTCAAAATAAGTATGCCTTCACTTTTCAAGAATATCAAAGCATTTTCAATGGGTAGAAAACTGCTGTGCAGTTTATTGGACGATTCCACGTTACATTCTGTTTGATTTGGAATGACACATAATATGAAAAAAACGCACTGTAAGTGTATGTATAATTTACTCTTTGTGAGAAATAAGGCTACAGTAAAAAAAAGAGATTTTCTTCTTACAACAACTGAAAGTGCTGCTGAGTCTGTAAAGGTCTAACTTTGAACATGAACGGCGAAGGTTAAAAAAGCATTCACTACAACAGAATACAATAATCTGCACAATGTTCTCCATTAATCTCAACAATAAACACCACCACCCACTCTTTATACCATTATGTGAATCTAATTGGCTTTCTGCTTGTATGTGGATGTTGGTGAGCATGTGCGTAATAGAAGGTTATCTATATTAGCTCTTTCTTCTAGCTCCTTGACTAAATCCTGTTAGGATTGTAATTATTTATCAAAGGTTTCCTGCTGCGGTTAGGCCACTAAAAATACTGCAGATACCACCAACCTGATTCTGAACGTGGGGAAAGATAGCCACGAAACATCAAAATAGGTTTTAATACATGAATGATGTGTAGCCATTGCAGCTTTCCTTCCATGAGTTATCTTAAAATACATTCTAAACTTACATTTTTATCAAGCAAAAGGATGAAAAGTTAGGCTGTTGCCTCATTAACACGGTGAAATTGGACAATCAAGCAACAATATTGTCCGATATGAATCAACAGGTGGTGGAAGCATTCAAATGTTTGGACAAAAAAAGCCTTCTAAAGCTTTTCTTTACAAATATCACACATGCTTTGCAGTGTCCATATCGTTGCCATTTGAGTTTTATGAAATCAGCAAAACAGTTCATGTATTACAAACGAACTCCCTCACTAAAACATTCATTTTAATCTGAGCAAAGAAATGGCTTAATTATTGGATTTTTCTTTGAAAGCCCGTATACTTGACATCTACTCGACCGTTAACAAGGGAATCCCAGAGAAAGAGGGCCAATAAATCAGATTTCAAATGGAATCTGCCAATCAGATCGCTTTGCCTCCGGTCAAACTGACAGTCATTGGTTTTCAGGAGGTCAGGGTGCATTCAGGAAAATCCTATCTTGTCTATATATCACGGAGCAGTTTCCAGTCGGCATCTGACGCGTGTGTGTTTGTGTGTGTGTGTGTGTGTGTATGTGTTCCTGGCAGACCTGCCACTGGCCCTGTTTTGACAACACATCTCCGTACAATCCAACAGAGAAGAAAGTCGACCTATTGATCCGAAGCACTGGAGACTTCAAAAGATCTATAGGGTGTGTGTGTGTGTGTGTGTGTGTGTGTGTGTGTGTGTGTGTGTGTGTGTGTGAGTGAGAGATAGAGAAGGAGAGAGAGGGAGCAATCACAGGTTTCATTAAATTTCTAATGATAGAAATATTATAAGTAATATTTTTGTAAGGGACATGACTTTCTTTACGCCGGAGCACCTCAGAATGGAGTAAAATACTTTCCCCAATATTCCAGGATTCAATGCTTTTATTCACTTTTTCTCAGATCAAAGATTCACAGTTTCCTTGTTTGGCTTTATATGTGGCATGTGTTCAAAGCTACAGAAAAACAACTAGAGCAAAACTCATTATTGTCAGTTGTTTGGCTGAGGGAATTAAAGATGTTGTAATGCCTCGGCAACACGCACACACACACACGCACGCACACACACACACACACACACACTCCAGAGTTGAATCTGGGTAGCAACACAGGCCGTGTGTGTGTGTGTGTGTGTGAGAGAGAGAGTGACAGAGGGAGATTGGGAGGCTGCGGGCATAATGCAGCACATTTGGAAAAGGGCTTTTTAAACGACAACAACATTTCAATTACCATTCGATTACATCAACCAATAAGCTTTCAATCCCCCCCCTCAACTAATGCACACAAACACACATTTGTTCCACAGACACATGCGACTCATCCGCCACACAAAAAGCCAAATGCTCACCATTATGTTCACAGCAACACATAAAAGATTGAATACATCCAGGCAGAAAGAGAACACTCACATAATGTGTTTGCAGAGAGCTGCACTTTCTGTTTTTAAGAAGCACATCTAAGACCGTAACAGTGAAAATGTCATTTGTTTGTCAACTTGTCTAGACACGGTCTCAGAGACCTGACCAGAGGGGATCTCATTCAAGTCTGTCGATCCAGTCAGAGCGTGAATCCAAACACAGACATGCTGCCAGTGTTCACAGTGCGACACTTTAAGTTTAGGCTGTGAAACTCTTCAACTGGCCGGAACATTAGTCATTACAAGTGAAGCCACAGATTTGTTACAGTAAAAACGCACGGCTGCATATCCACACATAAAATGTTTCTTCAGCTCCCTGCGTTGTCGGTTTGCATCGGCCGTCATTTATCGCCAAACGTTATTAGTCGCCTCAATCTGTTGTCTGTAAGCTGATGCAAGCAGAAGAAACAGTGAGGAATCAGCACAGCTTTCACCCTGTCTGTGTTTACACCTCCTTCTATCGCTCGCACACTGTTTTAGCCCACAGGAGGTAGTTTTCCTGCCCTGGCTGAACAACTTACAGAGCGTAATAACAATAATAATAATAACCAACCTCCTCTGTATTATCCTCATGCAGGTACATCCTGAAAACAGCTAGCAACTATTTCCTGTGCCTTTCTATCTGCGTTAAAGTGATTTAACACATTTTACCATTGGACAATTTACTTTTTCTTCCTTTTTTTTTTTTTTTAAACCCAATTTGAAGAGGTTTCCAGCCTCTCTCCCTCCCGCCTACAGATTCATCGTCCATACGAGGGACACGAGCAGTCCTGGGTACAATATGGCTTAAACGTGGCACATGGCGAGGGCACGCTGGGTGAGAAGAAGACAAACGCACCCACACACACACACACACACACACACACACACACACACACACACACACACACACGCTCAGGAGGGGGACGGCAGACGGGACAGGGTCGGTGCATCTGCTCTTTAATTAAAATGAGAGGGGGGGCCCACAGACAGGGACGGAATCCGAATGGGGCCCTCATGCACACACACACACACACACACACACACACACACACACACACACACACGCACACACGCACACAGAGTTCTGCTGTTGCTGCAAGAGGCCCCCTGGTGCAAATTTGAGAGTCAGATAGGTGGGAAGGAAGAAAACACAGACATACATTTAAGACATAAAAAAGATACAAAAAAAGAGAAAAAAACAACAAATGAAAGGGAAGAAATGGAGATAATAGAGAACAAACAGGTTACAGATATAATTGGTTAAAAGTATATTGACAGCTATTTGAATAATTGATCAGTCACTTCAAACAAAACTGTAGAAAATATATAATGTTTCTATTTGAGTTACTGTTTTTCATTAACAAATGAAGATGTTTGTTGAACAACATTTGAATACATCACTTTGGGTTCTGGGAAACTGTGATGAGAGTTTACACATCTTTTAAGACATTTATAGGCTAATCAATCAATTAGCGATGAAAACGATCATTAGTGATGACCCCACTTTGTAGCTACTTCCAGTCTGGGTGGGAATGAAATATTTAGATTCTTGTGAACACTTACGTGTGCTGCACATCCTCAGATTTAAAACATGTCATTAAGACAGCCAGGTTTAACGATGTGCAGTAAACTCAGGGAGCGAGGGAGGAATCTCAACATTTCACTACACACACACATGAAAATGGCAATCTGCGGTGCGGCTGTTTCATCAATCACCATAAATCTCCTTGGCTCAGAAGAAAATTATACTGTTAGCGCAATATTCTAACGGACCTCGTGTTTGCGCTGTAGGTGTCAAGCTTCACCAGAGAAACAGCAGCTCGGTTAACTCAAGTTGATCAGATATCAGCTGCTGTTGTGTCCCCCAGGAAGAGGAGAAAATCGTATCGCCAAGCATACGTTAGTCTTGCAGAGAGTATCAAAAAATAAGCAACTTAAAAGAGGCTTGTTGGGGACATTTTGAGTTGTAGTTTTTGCTTGCTCTGCTTTGTGTGAAATGCACATGAAGTTTACGATTCAGTTGATATTGGATATGACATAATAGGTAGAATATACGATGCAATGAAACACCTTTTTCAGTGCTGCTTCTTCTTCAGGCACTAATTTGGTTGCTTTCTTCTGCTTGTTTCAGGAATATTTAATGTATACGTTGAATTATTCTAAATTAACTGTAGGTGAGCTGGTTTGTCAGTGGGAGCCTTGGGGTGGGATTGATTTTTTTGGGGGGTTGTTTTTAATTATTTGTATGCAATATTTGATTTGTTTACTTGTGGTGCAGACCTCAGGAACAGTTGTTATGGCAACGTGCCAAGGCCCAATGGGGATCCCAATAAACAATTGACTACAATAATTTAGCCAAGTGTGCGCCAACATTAACACAGGAATAATCAGAACAAAAGCACTGTGCAAGCAGTTGGATACATGTAGCAGTAGCACATTGACCCAAACTTATTCTAATTCAAAGGTTGAGTATGAACAAAGTTCACCAAGCAACAGAGTGAAGAGTAAAGTACGATGTGAAACGAAAATGAGGCATCTGCTCTCTCGAAATTCCAATTTTATAAGGCCAGACCAACCAATGAGACGAACCATGACTAACTTCTGTTATATCAAAGCAGCACTCGTATGACTGGTAAGCACAATAAGTAAAATATGGTAAATCCAGATAGTGTCCTTCACTTGAGGCTGTGGGAACATTTGATGGGGCTCCCTGTGCTCATGCCTAGAACGGGACTTACCAGAGAATATCTCTAAAGAAACAACGTACAAGAAACACTTGGAACGTGTTTCCATTTATGTGAAGTTGGGATCATATTAATGGTTACAGGATTTCATTTCATGCATCTAAGCATGAGCCAAGTATGTGCGTCGCTTAGAGGTGGGATATATACTGCATCACGTACCGCATAATGCGTTTCAAATGAAGCCTCCCGTTTCTTCAGAAGTTCATAAAATCCCCATCTTTACATTTATTTTGACGCAGACACTCGCAGCGGTGAGCAAGGGTACCATCCAGTGTATGCATGTGTTCGTTTGTGTAACTGCATGTTTCCCCCGCAGAGGCGCGTGCTCATGTGCATCGTGTGTGTGCAGCTGAATCCATAGGGTCTGTCTGGGGAACGTCTCTCTGGAAGAGAGTCAAACTGTGTGAGCAAGACCCCATATATCTACCGTGACTAACAGGATTAAACCTGACTGGGGAGGGAGACAGACTTTTTTTTTAAAAAAAAGTCTGGAGTGGGGGTGGGGGGCATAGAGAGGGAGAGAGCCTGAGCAAGTGAGAGGGAGAAATCAAGTTCTCATCTTTCCTGGTGCTGAGTGAGAGTGGAGAAGAAGAGTGAAGTTATGAGCATCAAAAGCAAAGTGGATGAGAGGAGGAGGGTCAGTCTGACGACAGGGGGTGAGCAGCGCATGTGCAGTTGCCTTTTTGTTTGTGTGCACAGAATGCACTTTGTTTGTACCTTGAACTGCATTCAAGCTCCCTCCATTAGCCTCGCAGTGCATATATCCACCTACCCTCCCCCACCCAGAGCAATTTAGGAGCAATTTAGAAGCACTTTCACACTTTAATGCCCTCGACACTGTCAAACATACGCAGACACGCACTGCGGGGAGCCCAGGTCAGCGAGATGTGCTGTTAGTCAGTGCACAGCCTTTAATATTAGATTAATATTTAACAGTATTATGAAATGGGGAGGGAGAGAGAGTCATTTCTTTACGCCATAGCATGCTGGGAAAAAATTATATTTTCCATAGGTCTGTCCCATGCAAAGTGTGAGCCCTGCTCAGCTGGTTTACACATCAACAAACCTGCAAAAACCCATTTAGCACAAGCCCACTACGATTTAACGCAGCATTTGGAGATTTTAAATCCCTTGAAAACATGTAATTATAATTTGCTTACCAATGCATTTAACAGTGACTAGACTGGTGTACCAGATGGAAGTCATAATAAATGGCCAAACAGGAGAGCGTGAGTTCCAAACAGTGCTGCTCACTTATGCTCCTTATAGCTACACACTGAACACTAAAACCCACCAACAGCCACTAACATCTGGCTTTTGTCATCACTTGGAAAGGGCAACGTTAGCTGGCAGGCCCACATCAAATGACTAGACAAGGCTGTGTGTTGGCTCTAGATCCAACTGGCTGGGATGGAAACACGATACGAGGGCGTAGATACAGGTCATGTTTTTGCCCCTTTTGAATGAAAGGCTATCATGAAGGAAGCAGTGCAAGATAATCATATTCGCTTATTTTCTGGCAAAAGAAACACAGAGTTGATTGATGGGAAAGAAGTAATGATCAATATTTACCAGGATGTTAGTGTGTGTAACAAGCCTGTGCATGTTATGTGCAGAAGTATAAGATATACCCTCCTTCAAATGACAGGGTTCAGTGTACCTGAAACATGAGTACGTCCAGGCCAGAATCAGATAAGGAGCCAAACAGACATCAGGGTTTAAAACCAAACATCTCCAAACTTTATTTAAACCAAACCTGCTTTTTTTGGCCTAAACTCTTCTAAGTGTTTTGTTTTTATTTTTTTGGTTTTTTTAAGCTATTTACAACATTTTATCGTTGTCAATATTACATTCTATTTGATTTGAAGTTCAGGTAACTTCAGTAATTCTTGTTTCAATTATTGGGTTTTTTTCATTCATTTCATTTCATTTACATTTTTTTCTTTGTAGTTATATTTTGAAAATGTGAGCGTTGGAAATATGAAAAAAAGGTCTCCATTTTACAGTTTCATTTCATTTACATTTTTCTCTTTGTAGTTATATTTTGAAAATGATCCTGATGTGAGCGTTGGAAATATGAAAAAAAGGTCTCCATTTTACATTGTTTTTGTTGGTGCCAGATTATTTACAAAGTGGTGGTTGGAGGGACCCCCTGTGAATTTTTTGCCTTGGGCCCAGCTCATCGGCCACTGACACCAAAGAGGATCCTGATGCATCAGGATTAGGCCCCATTTACAAGACAACGTACTGTTTTATTTTCAGTCGCCATTTTCAAATAGTTCATCGGGCAGATGGCAATGTTTTGAAAATGATCTCCGTGCACACGAGACTGCAGGAAACACCAGAAATGCTGTAGTACACATGCCAGGCCAATAGTGGGCGGTGTGATTTTGTGATGAACTAAAAACACTTGAATGCTTAGAGACACTTCCCTTCTGGGCGCAATTAAAAAAAAACTTAGGTGCTACAGTGAGTGAAAACAATTGACTGCAAGCTTAGTGCGTATGCCCGTTTTCAAAATGCTGTTCAAATGTTGTGTTTTTCTCGTCTACGAGGAGTTGGAGATGGGGAGCATTTTCACATCTTTACACTCTGGAGCCCGTTTCCTTATTATTGCACTTTCAAGCACCACAAACACCGTTCTCCTGTAGACAGACAGCCAAAACGCAACTAAAGTTTTGCATTTTCGCCCGAAAACGTTGTTGTGTAAACGGCCGACGTCTATCAACCAGCGGTCAACATATTCAAATGCAAGCGACACATGACAAATCATTTGTATGTGTAACCTGGGATGATTTTTACACATAATATGGTGTAAAGGACCATCACAGCGGAGCCAATATACCAGTGGAAACCAACAAGTAGGTACTGTACTAGTTTATCTTAACGACAACCATTAGAAATTTGGCACATGTCTCCAAAGCCACAGAGGACAGTATCAGTTTTTGCCACACATAGTCTCCACCAGACTGCATGAGAGAGAGGACGTCCTTCAACAGAACAGTGTTGGCAGTGTGACATCCACTCTGCTAAAGAGCCCTACAAGTCAGACAAGAGGGCTCGTGGCCCCTGGGAACAGTCTAGAAAAAATGTACGTGAATGTGAATGCGTGGAGCGCTGCCAGAGGTGCGACCTCATCAACCTTGCTCAAGTCCCAAGTCGGAGTAAAACAGAGAGTGTGAGTAAGTGGAAGGGACTGGCAGTAATTTCCCTTCCCTGCCCGAAGGAATTCCCCATCCTCCCGCGGGCTGTGGAATTTCTCAAAGAAAAATAAAGAGAGAACCTGTCAGCTCAGTCTCAGGGCTGAAACAGGTTCAGCTTGTCTTATCACCCCAATGGTTTGTAACAGTTTGCCACAGTCGGGCTGTTAGGAACTTCTGTGCACTCACATCCAATATGACATTAAATTTAGAGATGAATGTATTACATAGTCAAGTGTATATGCAGATTCACCTCGGGCAGCGATTACCCAGGTACCAGAGCTTAAAGTGTGTTTTCCCAGAGATGCTTGCTTAATGTACAGAGACAGCAGCAAAGAGGAGGAAGCCAGGAGGAAAATAAGTGAATCAGTTTGTGTTCCTGGTACGTCTGATCTGTCACCCCATAGACATGGAGGAGGACACATAGTTCCGGCAAATATCTGCGTCCCGAGTGAAAGTCTAACGCGGAAAGAAAACCTGCTCTAGTTTAAGTCTGAGATGAATCAGGTTACTGTGGGAAGATGACAGCATGACCGACACTGCGGTAGCTTCCACTGCCGGAATGTAGAAAATTTCCCAATCGAGACACAACATGAGGCACTGCTGAGCTAATAAACTAAAGGTATCATCCTTAGAGACTCATTCACTCACAGACACTCAGGGCCATGCTTACTTAATCCAGTGACTCTATACGAAGACATGAGAGCTCCACGCATGTTAATCACCCCCTGGTGGCTGGCTCCAGTAAAGTTCATAAACCTCAGCCAATCAGGTAGGAAAAATACCTACCTGATTGGCTATAATAGTTATATACCGGATATAATATAATATATAATAGTTATATACCTGAGTTTAATAGTTTGGCCCATTTATTGGGCCAAACTAAAAACTCAAAGTAGCAGGTACATCTTGCACAGTCTTTTTCTAAAGGAGGTTTCTGTCATTTTAATTAGGTAATGTCACAGTGATGTTTTCTTGTCAGCTTGGTTTTTAAGTTATGTTTCAAGGTGGTGTTTGTTTGAAAATAGGATAGTTATATGGAAAGTTATGGACAGACTTGTTTGAAAATTTCAAGAGAAGTTGGAAATGGCAAAGGAACAATGAATTCGATTTTTGTGGTCATCGGATAACTATTTGGATACAAGAATTTTGACAGAGTCTTTGACCAGTGTGAGATAGGATCAATTTCAACAGTCTTGTCCGTCACTCCACAGGTAATGCACAGAATGTTCAGCCTTGGTGGAAATCTGAATGTTTTCTAGCTGATTTCATGCAATAAAAACAGGGTGACGTGCCCTGATT
>KV751343.1:4799762-4857761 GCA_001698575.1 Mola mola
TATCAAATGACTTTGGCTTCATTTTTGCCCAGTGGGAGGAAGTGGTGACGCGTTGTCCAACTTTATTGATGTCAGTATTCTCAATCAAGTGCCAGAACGTATCCACAGGTAGCATAGGGACCCGTCTCTTTCACATCACCACAAATAAAAGGTAAAAAGGTAGAAACAGTCACAGTCACAATTTCTACTGCAGCTACACCGTGGAGTAACAACGGGGTATTTTTCTGTTCAGACAACATGCACTTAATAATTTCAGAATTTGTGCTTTCACAAAAGACGTTCTGCATAAGGAGAATGTGTCAGCTGGCTCATTGTGGTGTTCAAATTATTGTCGAGGTCATCGTACCAAATAAATTTGACGTTAAGTACAGAACAAGTGCCACTTTTCTGGAGTGCATTGTGTATTTTTATGTATTAACGGGATAAGTGGTAGAAAATGGATGGATGGATGGATGGAGGATGCGATCTTAAATATATGTGATGCTGCTCACTGCTTTGGTTATTAACATTCTGTTTCATTCTTTGGCTGAAGATTTTGAAGAAAGTACCTGCGGTAATTGGCGTGGATTGGGTTCACAGCAGGGATGATCTGCTCCACAGCTCACCTGCATGCAGTCCGAGACCACCACCCTCAAGCGGACCAGAGTCTGATGGCTTGGTCACACCAGAGGTCTCGAACGGTGTTCAAACCAACCCGAACAAACAGTGACGGCGGGTAAACACTACAGGGCTCAGTGCATTCGGTTCAACCGGCCTAAACCAGAGGCTGGTGTGAACTTAACATCTCAAACGTGTCAAAGTTTCTGTCTCGTCGTCTCAGCTTCAGTCAGTTCGGAGCTGCTGCAATAAAAGCAAACGTGTTGAAAAAGGCTGATGTCCTATAAACACTGATGACTGATACGAGCGCTCACAGAGGAGATACAACACGTGTGGCCTACACAGCGCGCCGTGAGGAATCCCGAGAGGAACTGGAAACTGAAGATACTGTTATAATGGGAATAAATCACGCTGCACTCAAGGGCTTGAAAATGAAACCTGACGTGGGCCATAAATCTTCAGGGATGTAAATAAAGCGGGACTAGAAATTAGATATTAGAACTTCGATATTATATGACGGCGCTACACTGAATCAAAGATGCTCCGCCTTTTAGCAAAAAAAAAAATCTCCAAAGGACCAACTTGCTTCAAGAAAGAGGAGGATCGAGAGAGAAGATTTATAGAGAGCAGAGGCAGAGGAAGGAGGCAGACAGAGATTAAAGCAGACAGTAGGCAGCATGAGAGAGAGCGAGAGCGAGAGCGAGAGAGAGAGAGAGAGAGAGAGAGAGAGAGAAAGAGAGAGAGATGGGGGGGATTATGGGTACTTTTCTTTTGCAGCCTCATCACAAACAAATAAGCCGATCGTCGAGCCAGGCAATTAATATTCAAGGAATTAGTTTTTCTTTTTTAAAAAGTGGGGGGAAAGGAGATTTAGATTCTTTTCCCCCCTTTTGCTGCATGAGGACCCATTTTGTGAGCTCAGGCTATAAACAGCTTGAAATCACTTTGACAGGCTGCTCTATCTCGTGGACTACACACACACACACACACACACCACGGGGGATTTCAATTTCAACCTGTGAAATTGTAATTGCCTGTTCTGGAAGAGGCAAAGGATTGTGGGAAAGCTTAGTGCAAACTCTCATGTATCACTTCTGCCGGTCTGACTTTTTATTTCCCGGTTTTTTTTTTTTTTTTTTTTTTTTTTTTTTTTAACTTTTGTTTTCCATTTATTGATTTCAGTCGTTTTCCTTTCCCATCCCTTCCTTATTTTTTGCCAGTCTGTCTTCACCTGTCTCCCCGTCTCTCCCGCACTCGCTGGTGCTCAGATGGGCCCGGCTCACAGGGAGGAGATGAGCTGGCGAAGGTAAATTAACCTCGGTCGAGACAGAGGAAGAAGAGCAGCTGGGAGAGGAAGAGGAAAAGAGCGAGAGCAGAGAGTAGAAGAAGAAGAGAGCACAGGAGAGGTTGAGGGAGTGATAAAAGAAAGTAAAACACCCCACGAAGTGAAAATCCCCATGACACAAAAAACGTGATGAAAATGTCTTAAGGCCTTTTGGATGTTATTATGACTTTTCTCCTCTTTGGAATTGTGACCGTGACGCTGCCCTGCGAACGGCTTCTCAGCTCTGAACGTGTGGTTGTTGTGTCACTGGGTGTCAGGAAAAGAACGCTCAGGAAAGCTAAACTAAATCCTCATAAACAAACAAATACAACAAACAACTTCCAGAGCAGAAGGAAAAACAGGCATGAAAGGCTTGAACGTGAGCGTAATTAAGACGCCTCCAACCTGTCGTAGCTCAGCTCCCTCTCACACACTTTGAGGTGAAGAAGTGCCTGTTGAATAACAGCTCCCTCTTATCAGGGCTGTACACTGAACCTACTTTAGGTATATAATGAGTTGTAAGTGTATTTGCTGGCTCTCCACAAAGGTGGCACATAAACTCCCCCATTTTCTCGTATTAAACGTATAATTTAGGCCAGATAACTTTTCCCCCTGCCTGAATGTGGAGTGGGGTTTTCAACAAACTGCCTCCAGAATATGTGCATTTTAAAATTCAGATTGGAGTTTCGTTTTAGACAAGGAAAACAAGCCGTTCGTGGTCTTTGAGTATCTAAAACTTCTTTTTAGGACTCCAGTATGGAGTTCGGTCACGAGGGCTTTACGATGCAACGTGTTGGGCAAAGTCAGAACGCTGGTAATAAATGGCTTTTTATCACCAATAACTACACCTGAAATGTGATTGCAAGTGTCTGGTAACACGAGAGCTAGAGTGTTTTTTTTGGCTCAATAAGTGTGAAGATACAGTCCGCTCAGTGTGGCCGAGCCAGCGAGCCAACATCTGACCCGGACCGAACAGAACCACAACCATCGGTATCATCAGGAACACGTTTGTTTGCTCTACTCGGTTATTGACCAAATGGCTGCTGTGAAAAAGGTCTATTTGAAAGAGATCGTTACAAAAACCGAATACTAACGGGAAGTCATTGTCACAACAGCAGCATTCAGAGACAAAAAGATGAGTGGAGAAGAAGAGAAACGGAAAAGAAACGAACAGGAAGGTGAATGATGTCCAAGCAGAGGAAAGAATAGAGAGCTATTATAGAACGTGCATTGAAATGTAGAATTTTAAGCAATTTTTTGGAAAATTGATTAAAAGCACGTACTGTTTCCCTCCACTAACATTTAGTGAAAATTGAGACGACCAGAAGTAGAGATGTTCTGATACCAGCGTGTTTTTAGATATCTATCTTTTTATCACGTTTGTCTGCATTAATTCGAGAAACAACATGAACGTTTGGAACGTTCCACTGCATCAGCTGATGACGTGCGAGCACACGACACAGGAAACTCATTTGCCTGCAGCACATTGAAGAGTAAACGATGGCAGTGACACCGTGTCCAACCGATGTGCCGCTAAACTCAGCAGAGACACGTCAGCGCACGTCAGAGGTCCACATGTGAGCAGTAAATCTGATGTTTGCCTTCCCGTCTTTCAGCCTACGTGAAACGTGTTCCCTTACCGTCTCGTAAGGGAAGAAAAAAACTGCTCAATGCTGCTGAGGCTTGTCATCATGCCCCCTCCTTGCATCGGTCGACTCACCATTTACGTGTCAAGTGTGTATGCTGGATAAGGTTTGGTAAAACTGTGCCACCCTGCGAAGGTGCAGCCTTGCTCGACTGTGCGTGTCGCTGTTTTACTGGAAGGATTATCGAGAGTAAAATACCTCCAAATAACTGACATGTTGCACAGCAGTTCTTCTTCACTGCACTAAAACGGTCGTTGCTAGCGGTAGCACAGGGCCAATTCTGGTGTTGGCTTTCCGTGAAGAAGAACTGATGGTTCCGGAGTAGTAGGAGGCTGAATGCTAGCCACGGTAAACATCGAGAGGAGTTTACTGGTACGGGACTGTCACAGGCCTTTATTCACTTAACTGTTTTCCATTGCACCTGTTGGCATTTAGAAATTTATCGCTACGCCAACTTTTCCATCTTCCTTTAGTGTAAAAAATCTTGTGCACTATTTCAGGATTTGGTTCCACATTTATGATTCAATTTATAATTCTGCATGCAAATGTAAAGCAAAAGTCTGCACAAAAACAGGCTTACCGAAAGCAACATTCGGAGTTTTTGTCTCAGCCGTGGTGGGATGAGCAAGGCGGAGATGATGACGAGGTCTGACTGTAAAGTCTGAATGAGTGAAACAGAACAGTCAGTCTAGTCAAGTCGGCATGACACATTCAAGTTCGGCTCGTGTGAGATTTCAGTAGTAGCGACGGCTGCTTGTTTCCCAGAGGCCTGATGGGAATCTTCGTATCTGGATGGAGACATCATCTTCGGCTTGAGTTCATTGGCCTGAGAAAGTATAATGCATTTATCCGGCAAACGAACAAACAGGAATCAGCAACCTGTGGATATGTTTTTTCTCAATCTCACACTGTTCATTTCGGTGGTCAGGCTGAGCCAAGTCATGTCTCCAGTACTCGCCCCCGACACCTTGTGAAAATGTAATGATTATGCTGGAGGAGAATAGCAGCTTGGAAAAGATGTATTTCATATGTTCAGTTAGCCTGGCTGCAAAGGCTGCTTGCAATTTCATTTCCCCCATTGTGGTCTGGCAGTGCCACAGATGAATTTACTTGAGGGAGACTTTGCACAGCAAAGTGGAAGACAGGTCTCTCTTTGGCCCAGACATAAATATAAAAGCCTTCCCAGACAAACACTCGGCACACTGGCCGAGGTACAGTCTGTCTTATGTCCATATTTTCCCTCAAAGTCTGAAATCAATCTGCGTCCAACACTAAAGCCTTCACTTTTGGGATACCGATGCTCCTCGGCACTAATTGGACCAGCATGCACTGAGAATCACGCGCAGCAGTGATTTCATAGAACTGCCTCTTAAATGCACAATTAAATCACTTGAGCCGGTTTTCAGTGGATTCACTTGCACGTCAAATAAATGGGACATTTTCAACATCGAAATCTGAGACCCGGCGCAAGTTATAATCCAGTTTATAGCCCAGTTTGTGCTGGAAGAGCTAAAAAGAGTCTAGAAATGTCTGACTGCGACGTGCATCAGGCAGTGACTCATCTGTAATCAGTGTCAGTTCTGCCTCCACGAACGAGTGCCGGGAGTCTCGGTCCTTGTGACTCTTGTTGTTCATTTTGGCGGCTCTTCCTCGCCCAACAATGCCCCTCCCCCCTCCCTAAAACAGACACGCCAGCTCTTCCTTCCCTATCACTTATTTCTAATTAGCATTAATAGATTAGTTCCACCATCGTTTACAGGATCTGCTTACTGTGCGTGTGTTTCTGTCTGCGGTTCCATCACACGTCCGCTGACTTTTGAAGTATAAACCTGACTTGCCATTGATTTATTCCCTCTATGTAAAGATTTTATGACAAGGTTGTTTAACGATATCCGAGGGCACAGAGGGATGCGACTGACAGGCAGGCGACAGGCTTAATGAATGATGCATGTGATTATGAGCAGGTTATGTCAAAGCATTAGAAAATACACTTACACAGAGCTGGAATGACAACTTTTGACGGATCAGGTGCTGTGATCGTCTGAGGGAGAGTTTTGAGAGTTTTAACAAGCTGAGGTGGACAAAGCAGCGCCAGCCGCTGTCCGATGGATTTGTACACAAGATGAAGATGTCCCCGCAGTGATCGCAGACAAGCGTTGTGGCTGCTGACTCAAACTGGAATGTGAAAGCGCCCCCAGCAGCTATCTGACGAGCAGGTGAGAGTGAACGTGACATCTGTTACCTGAAAACACTGCGTGCTGGGGCTAAAGAGGAGCTCTTCCAGCCGAGCTGCGTGGGCGACTCGGCCTCGGAGTCTAACGGCACCGAGGAGGAAGAACTGAGGTCAGCAGTGTTGGATGGGATGTGACGCTGCAAAGGTTTAATGTGCACGGGACTGCACTGTCATTCAGCCCTGACTAAACCAATACTGAATGTCTTCCGCGATCATTTATTCAATATTAGCCTTCAACAGGTAATTGGCAATCCCAAGATGCCTTTGTTGAGTCATTCAATCAGAGACTGATCCCTTCACTTTGGACAACGTGACTACATTTTAAAGCTGGTTTGTGTTTGTTTGTTTGCGTTGTCACAGTAACAGAACATCTCTGTCTGCGCTGCGGCGTGTGTGTTTACTGTTTGTGTTAGTTAGTGTTGTCTTCGCTCCCCCAACCACCAGACCAGCATAATCGTCTCTACAAAATGTTTCCTGGCAATCCAAGTTTTCAACTGTTCCGGTTTTTCATACTTATATTTTGAAAATGAAACTAATGTTTCTATTATTACTTTGTTTAACTGGTACCAATAACTTGCTTCTTATGGCTAATACCAATAATCAATAAGAAGTCTCCTCTGTGTGGGTCCTCCTGTGCAGTAGTTGTTGTTCTGAGGTCAAATATCGGCCAATATTCCTAAATTTTTCACAATGATCCCTCAAATGAGGTCATCAAATATTCGTAACACAGATGCAACGGAGGCGGAATATTGTACAGATTAACAATGAACTTTTACTGACTTAAACGACAGCAGTGCAGTGAAACAAGAACCTTCACAGGAAATTTAATATAAATCACCTCGCCATCATCAAAAACTATACAGATGTTTACATGCTGTCATTAAAGGCAGTGAGGATTCATGTTATCAGCTCTAATTAAAGACTTTCATATCAGGACCAAAGGAAACAATCCAGTCAATAGTTCATCCTGAGTTTACTGCTCACTCATTTAATCATGCTGGAGACGCTGCCAGGCCTGACAGGAGCCCATAAATCAGAGCTACACGGTCGAGGAAGATGCCTTTTCTCTGGTCCAGGTTGGAAGGGAGGGACATGGGCCTCGCGAGCTGCCAACACGTATGATGTTCATTTATTCCATGAACGTTATTTCTGTCCAGAGGGACGACGATGGTCTGCTCAGATTCTCAAAACACAGGAACCTTAAATGATAATCCTCGGCTTTCACACATCTGAGAGGGCTCCCATTAAACATTAACAGTGTGTTTATGCAAATTAGCATTGTTTCATGTGTGGACAACACCACGGGAGCAATTCACCATGGCAACAAAACAGCCCCGCGGAATCTCATGCAATCTACAGTCACTTCCATGGAAACGTCATGAAAAGTTTCACAATTGACATTATGAAAAGCTCATCAAACACCCTTTTTGTTTCTCGCAGCAGCGATCGGGCTCCTCTCACGTATTTGACTCTCCTGTCTGCTGGCATCTTTATCTGCTGTCTGACAGGCCTGAGTGCACATGGAGTAGTTCAAGTTTATTCACTCAACATCAATAAAACCTGGCAGGTCCGCCGAGAACCTCGAACACATGGAGACACTTGTGAATAACGTCATTTGGAAGCGTTCAACAAAAACGCACCATTTATTCGTCTTATTCACACACCTGAATTTAACCATTTACAGTATTTCCCTCTCTGTTAGGCAGAGATAAACGGTATCTGCAGCGATATTCTGAAGCATTTTGCAAAGCTAAATTTATGAATTAATAACTTCTGAGTACTTCCAACGAATAACACATCTTTGTCATGTCTCTGTGTGATCATTAACAAGGACAATGATGCTGTGGCACCAAAATATCGACCTTGACCCTCCGCCCCAAACTCCCTGAACTGCTCAAAGTCAAAGATGCATAAGACCATCAAACACACACACACACACATCCATACAAAGGCATACGCTCTAAAACTGAAGTGGCACAGCACCAAGACACTAAATAGAGCCAATCTCTCCCTCACACAGCAGGCTGCAAATTCCCAGTTTGCTTTGCAGCGACAACGGGGTGTATGTTCATGTGTGTATGTAGATAAAACATGGCAATCACTGAATGAAGGCACAAGGGCCACAAAACTAAATGCTTTGACAGTGCTGGCATTGAGTCTCATGCATGCACACACACACACACACACACACACACACACAGACAATCACGAATGGCTATGCTTGCCAAGTCATTTTCCCCTCTGTTCCTGAAGGCACTGAAGTGCTTAGTGCACAGAGAACAGACCTCAGCCTATAGAGATGGAAAGGCAGAGTGAAGACTGGGGGGGAAAAAGAGGGAAAGGTGGGAGGTGGAGACAGAAAGCAACAAAGCATGTTGGTCACCAAAATTGCAAAAAATAATTGGTCACGGCCATGTGGGTTTGCATTTACATCCGCCGCCTGAGCATGAGCTCATAGTTGCAGGAAATTAGAAGCTGCTGGTTTTTCCTCAGATTTTCGGTAAACACTGAGATTTTAAATTCATATTCACAGCCCATCAATTTACAGCAAGAATTTACTGGTATTTAGAGTTCTGTGCGTTTAATGAGAGCTCAAGCCATCCCAACCACTGCCATTATGCTAAAATGCATATTCTGCTTAGGGACACCAGTTTATAAAATAATTGCAAAGGTCCTCCGGTACGGCAAGATAACACGTGAAATAAGAAAAAAGTGATGCACTGATTCATAATCACTCATGCTTCATTTCACCCTGGTTGCTGTGTGAGGTCAAAGCAGCGTCTATGCACTGTGCCGTGCTGTATGCAATATGAAGTGTGCACGTGTTCAATATTCTGTCCTTGTTTCTTTGTTTATTCAAACCAAAGCAGGGTCACGGCGGCGGCTGCTAATTAGGGAAGTAGCGGCCGCACACACTATTAACAGATACTGTTCCAGCCAGGCTTCAGTTATAAGATGGTGTCAATCACCGCTGTTACTGTGTGTCTGCCCTGAGGCTATGAAGACCTCTCCCCCTCCAGCCACACACACACGGAAAACATTTTCAATTTATTTTAACCACTAACTGCATCACCACATCAGTTAACACCAGTGCTAAAATAAATGCCATGTGAATGCCTTGATCTCGCAAGCGTTCGAATCGCACCGTCGACTTTATTTCACATTATTCTGTGATCTCGCAGGAGGCTTTTGTTGCGTTCACTGTGGGCAGAATACGGTTGAGTTTTTAATGGAGCAGTTTGGAGGCCGTCCATGACACATTGATGGAGATAAAATTGGCTTCAACGTTGCAGTTACATGACAGGTTTCTCTCTCCAGACAGACCCTAAAAGCCAGATTAAAAACCCCCTCAAAAACAAGAGGTATCAGCATCAGCACGAGCGCAGAAACAAGCCAAGGATACCGACGGTAGATTTAAAGTGGAAATATGATCCATATAATATGATCTGCATTTACTTTTAATTAATCCATTCTGTCAAGTGTTCTCCCACATAGATCTGGAGGCAAACATACACTGGATCTCCTGCAACGTAATCCACTGTACGTGGGGGATGCAGAAGTTAGTGACGTGCATTCTCTTTGTTAGGCGGGAATGAAAAGGTCACAGCCTGAGATGGTGGTTAATGAGAAGCTCTGTCAGCCAGTAGCTAATGTCGAAACCGTCACTGTTGGCTAATGTCACAAACGTTGCTAGGATGAGTTCACTGCTCCGCTAATAAAAGCCTGTTTATAGACACACTTGAACAGGAAAAAAGTTTAATGTAAAGTTTGTGTTTTTTTTTAATTAAGTCAGTGTGAAAGGACTACTATGTAATATTCCACTGTGTTACGTTCTGATTACAGTGCATTTTCACAGCAGGACAAATCATTTCAAACACTCAAGTAAAATCTCACAGTAGATCAAACTCCTTGGCATTGTTTCGTGTCCAGAGTCGCTCTGTTTCGCATCAAAAGCAAGTCACTGCGTGGATGACAAATTGGCAACAGCTGCAACTAAGACAGGAATCCAGAAACTTGTGCTTTTATTAGAAACAACTGAAGTGAATGATGCGGAGTGAATAATGACTTCCTTTCCACGGTTCCATACTCAATATTTCATAGTAAGTGATGATATCCCAAATACGAAGTGTGTCGTTGCATCCATATTTCATTGGAGAACAATGCTACGTAACTGACATACACGCTGAGGAAATGTGCTTACAAAGCATCAAAGGAACTGTCACACAGTATGGATGGCTGCAGAATAATATAGGGCACTGTTGGATGGATGTAACAAGCTTCAGAGCTACACGCATCATTTGATCACATAATACAAAGCCAGTGTATGTACCTATGTGTGGGACACGCATCATTTGATCGGGTAATATAAAGCTTTGGTGCCAGTGTTTGTGTGCACGTTGGCTTGACACGCATCATTCGCCCATACACTACAAAATTGCAGAGCAATATGTGTTTGTGTGCGTGTGTGCGTGTGTGCATGTAGGATACAAACAGTGGTATATCTAATAACAGGCCTTTCTGAATGACAGAGTGATGTATCCTGTCCCTCCTGAACCACATGTACATGTGCAGACATGCTGGCTTTCTGCTAAATTAAGCATTGGAGGAAAGTACAGACACAGACAGAACAGGCATGTATACACACACACACACACACACACAGAGAAACAGGCTCACAAACATGCTGAATGAGACACTTATAACTGGGAATATATGAATATATGCAGCCATGTGCCTGTGCGAACACACAGATAAAAACACGCACATACTGACAGAGACACATGTGCCACAAATTGGGGTTTGCATTAATAACTCTTAATCTCAGAGCTCATGTCGGGACTGTTGTAGTTCAAAACAAAAACACATTAGAGAGAAACACAGGAAGAATCTGTACATGTAGGCGTGGGCGATGGCACAAATGTCACCATCACAATTTTATTTCATGTTTCAAAGTCCGTTTTGCAAGTTACTAAATTGTACAACTACACTAACTTTGCTCTATGTAACTTTTCCCGATTAAAAAAACCATCTGGAACATAAAAAGGAATAACACGCCATTTAGGGCAAAAAAATCCTTTTCGACAGATTTTAATGCGTGCGAGTGAAATTTTGGCGGAGCTAATTTCCACAAATTCTGCAATTGCCTGTTACATGTGTCCTGCCAGTTTGGGAAACTCCAGACCATTTCAGGATTTACAGGGGTAGTAATCTATTCAGGGACTTACTCTTCGGTTTGGTTTTCAGCCATGATTTCCTGTTTCGCCGTGAATCAAAAGGAGAGGGAAATAAGAAATCAAAGGCGCTACAAACATCTGGCTACAGTTGGTTTATCCAGGAAGAACTTAAACAGACCAGCAAACAGTGTGATCTGGCTGTGGTGAAACCTTCGGATTTGTGCGTGTATGAACTTAGCACTACAACAGATAGAATGTGCACTTTGGTTCACTTCAACGATCTTTCTGCACTGGCAGAAAGACAATGTGTTAAAGTTCTTCACTATCTTTTATCTATCTAATATTTTGCGCCCCTACGTATATGAAAACTGAGCAACACAGAGTGACGGAGAGATACTTATTTAATACTTGTAAGACTAGAACCTTCAGCAGTTCATTCAATGAGAGACACCTGAGTTATTTCACTCATGGAAAACTGTCCTTTATTAAACCCTTTTGGATGTTTGAGACGATACAAATCAAGAAAAGATAAAAAAAAAATACCACAAAAGCAGTCAGCATGTCTACAGAACAGTTGTAGTAGAGAGTCGGTCTGTTTTTTTTGTGTTGGTTTGGAAAAATTTCGCTGAAGTCAAATAGCAGATAAAAACAGACGATAGCTTGTTCTCTGGATTATCTGTCCTCCATCAATGGGAATCCATTCAGCCACATATAATCACATGCAAAAGATAAAAAAATGCCAGGACAGGATGGTGTCCACAAGGAAATGGTACTTTAAAATTTTATTCCACTTGAGAATGATGCATGAAATCAAAACAAACACTTAGACGACAGAGTAGGCAACATGTTAAGTTAGTTTCCAGTCGTCGGCTCATTCAAGGATACTTTGAAATGAACATCACCTCAGAGTTTTGCACACAGCTGTTCCGTTGTAAAATGACACGCAGGGTACAGAAAACAGGTAAAGATGAATGCAGCTAGAGGAGGATGGACAAATCTATGTGGAAACCTTCTTGTTCACGTCCTGTTAAAACTTTACCGAACAACTTGTTAATACCTGAGAATCACTCTAGAGTTCAGCCAGACATAAAGTGACTGATGGATTCATCATCTTCACACTTCTCAAAACGCGACTGAAAGCATCCTCTTCAATGGACACTACAGCAGCTTAATTTACAACTTACACAATGGAACTAAATTATAAAGCAGAATTTGTTGCTTAAATAAAATCAAATCTAGTACAACAAAGGTCTGATTTATAACAACAAGACCTGCTGACGTGATTTTGCGCGTGTGCTTATTCCCACTGCACTGACTGGAAAAAACAGTGCCAATACAAATTTCAAACTGAAACTGGATCTGTATTGACCAAGACAAAATCTAACATAATATCCAAATTATTGCTGACTCTGTAACATCAACTGACTTGTTCTTTGAGTTCATTCAAACTGAAGTGGAGTACAGTCCTTTTTGCCCTCTCTCAGCACACTTTCTCTAGGATAAAGGCCAAGATGGCTGCTGCCAGCGCCAGCCCGATGCCCAGCTTCTTTAGTCCTTCCCTGTCCAGGCTGGCATAGCTGATGGAGGAGGCAGGACTCTGGAGTCCGCTGGTCATGTGTTCCTGTGACGGGAAACACAAAGAAAGACAAATACATCACACTGACTTTACTTACATTGTCAGAACACTGTAACATTTGACTCATTTGGCTGTTAAATAAAAGTGCACACAGCTGGATTCTGGCTTTAAAAAAATGGTAAAAAATAACGTCTTTTCCAATCATGAGGCTTATTGGTGCTGGGATTTGTTTTATTTTATTTATTTATTTATTCATTTTTGCCACGAGGGGGCTAAAAAGGGCTTAGGTGCCCTCACCTGTGTTTTTGGCCCCCTCTGTTTGAGCTTGTGCTCACTGTACCGAAACATGGAGTGACTTTGGGGCATGCTAGACCCCAGAAAAGTGGATACAACTAAACTATATTGAACAGGAGTGGAGGGAAAACTTATTTAACAAGTTCAAGCAAACAAGAAGGCTGCAACACTAGTGAAGAAGGAAAGATTTGCTTGCTAATCTTATAAAAAGAAAAATGTTATGTGACAGGCAAGGTAGCGAGGTAATTATATGACACACCATAGGTACAGTGTGTCATATAATAATTTCAAGCTGTCTGCGTAGGTGTGTTAAGGCTGCGCTGTCCATGCTACTGATACGCAGAGTTAAGACAGACAGACCGACATGAACTCGCCACTGAGATCGGTCTCTTAGCGTGCGAGCTTCTCGCTGTTGTGAATACAACTGTTGGCTGGTCGACCTTCACACGGGAGGGAAACGGGAGGGAAACGAAAGGGAACGGACAGTCAGCTCCAGCTGTACCCGTCACTGCTCATTTTGACTATCAAAAACGGAAACAATACTTAACACTATGTTCTAGGTTTCGGTACTTTGGTGAATAAATGTATTTAATTTTGAAACAGTGGCCTCATGTTTGAATTGCTTTTCCCTTTTTGAGGCTAATATATAGATGAATTAATACATTTTATTATATGAAAAAAACTGCCCCCTCTAACAATACCCTTGATCATTTCATCCTGCTGCCAGGCCCAAGTCTCCTGCTTCTTTGGTTGTGTAAGAGAACACTGGGGTTGGCTATTTAACGACTGTTTTCATTTTTGGGTAAGCTTTTCCTTTAAAGGGGCTCTGTGGATAAATTCTGACTGGTGAATCAGCTTGAAATTTTCTAACTGACCGGTTAGATATGTTTACTGATATGATGCTGCTCGTTTGGGATGAATGAGTGTGCTAAGAAATGAAAAAAATAATTAGGAGAGAATTTCAAATGATATAAATCATGGCTGAAAATCATTTAAAAATTAGCTATTTCAAATGACATAGTGCACATCTTTCTGTAATGATTATTTAGAGGTAAAGGAGCTGTGATTTTCCCTGGCAACATGCTATTTCCTTTAACAAGGAGCCCACAGGAAGCCAAACATCCAAATTTTAATATCTCATGTGATATTAATGCGGCTCGAAGTGTGAGACAGGGCCATGATTTATAATTAGAGGATCATCTTACGTTTAAGTCGGATGGCCACAGTCACAAATCAAACAGCAAAGCTTGACAGCACAGTGGTCAGTGATCCAACACGTCAAACGTCTGTAATCTGAGCCTTCTGCTTAGTCCTAATGTGTCCGACCATTAAAAAGACATCTGCCACTGAAAGGCTGTGACAGTGAGAGATGGCTAAGAAAAGTGTTGAGAAGAAAGTAGCGTAGATTAAAGGAAGAGACAAATTCAGGAGGGCATGAAGAGGAAAACTACATTCTGACATTTTAAAAAATTCTTAAGCTGAATGTCTGGAGTTTGTTTCGCCACATGGGTCAACCAAATCAGAATACAGGCAGCCCTCAGATCTTCACAAACCAGCCATTTGAGTTAGAGAGCATATTCTTACCCTTCATGGATCATTTCTGCTGATCATGACATACATTTAGAAACACATCTTTTGATATTAGGATCCATTGAAATCATTTCAGAGAGCAAATGGGAAATACAGCGTTTTATCAGTTCCTGCCTCCGTGCTGCCTCCTCACCTTCTGTCTCTCTCCTCAGTTCAAACTAATAAACATCGAGTGATCAAATCGAGTGATTATTTTGATATTTTGTGGCTGAAAGCATTCATAAAACCAGTCATTTACTTATGCAAATGAGTGCATTTCAATTACGATGCCATTATCTCTGGGCGAGGCAGTTAATGCAGTTTTGCGGTGATCCAATTATTACAGAGTGCTGTCTATTGAATCAAGCTGATGTTGATCAGGTGCTGCACTGTGATGCAGGAGAGTTTGAAGAGGTAACGTACAGTTTTCGGACAGTCTTATTGTCAATCTGTGTTTGGGTGACTCTTTCAGGAGCACTTCCTTTTCAAGTTGCTTGTTATGATTTATATATATAACCATTTTTGAGAGAGGAATTGACTCACCAATAGCCATGTGTTAGCAAAGAATGGTTTTCCAGAGCAGAAGGGGGGAGCAAACATTGCGATGAAGGCATTTGAGCCACAGGCAACAAGAAGCCTGTTGGAGCCTAGAGCTCAATTAGAATGTCAACAGTGTTTGGGCAATTACTCTAACTGTTGAACAACGGAGAGAGAAAATGTTTAAAAGAGAAGAAAAAAAAAAGCGTGCATCCCGTGTAAAAAAACCCCATCATTTTCAGTCGGGATGGTGTTAATTCAGTTGGAACTCTGAACACTGATAACCAGTCAGATTTCTCCATGGCCTCGATCGTCTTTCCCTGTGATGACACATTTACTTCATCGTACCTTAATTTTAGACAAACCGCACCTCAAAATGTGGCTTTTTTCAATTCAAGCAGCAACAAATTGGATGAGAACGCTGACACCTGTCAGTGTGGAGATGAAATCGATCTGGGTAACCTTGTGGTGGGTTCCTGTACGTCTTCTGCTGCATGACAGTTGGTAAAATGCCTCACCGCCAACAAGGCAGATTATGCCAGGTGATATTGAGCGATTGACCAGCGGCTTTACAGAATAACCTTTAATCGAGTTCACTTGGGATGGCTGTAAGAGGTTTGGCCTTGATATTTACCATACATTGATTGATTTCCTTCTCTCTCAGGCCTCCTTCGTGTTCACACTCCTTCTCAATTATCTCCATCAATTCTGCAATTCAGCGGTCTTATGTAAATGTGAATTTTAGAGTCCAACACCCCTGTCATTAATAATCGGTTAAAACTGCTAAAAGATGTAGAATACAACAGCTGCTTTTCTTTCAGCCAGGTGTTCAGTTCAGTGTCTGGCTTTGTGCTGGATAGAGAGGCTCTGATTGAGGACACTGGACTACATCAGCCTCTCAGCACTGCTAAAGATATCGCTAGTTGGATGTAACTTTTGTTTGTGGAAGCCATACAGCAGTCAGCAGCAGTCTTGACCTTTTGGCTCATCCTTCTTCTGCTTAAAGTGTTTTTCGATGAGTATAGACACAATAGCGCCTGATGCCTTCTCATGCTACTCTGACTGGTAGCATATTGGCCTCGATCACACATCACCCTTGGCTACATGACATCCTTGCACAATGCAGCAGGGTCCTTGTTTAAATGTTTGCATTACTGCAACCAAAATACAGAGTCTTCAGTTATCAGCTCATGTTTTATTATTAGTTATAATAACCCTTAACTCTTTGTTTTAATTAGGAAGAATTCAATGTACTTGAAAAGAAATGTGCATGTATGTCAATAAAACCATCAGTTTTCATATTGGGGTATATCATAAAACCCTTGTTTCAGCTTCCTTCATTCTTTCTCTCTCTGGATTCTCAATGAGAGAATGTTTCACTTTTTCCTTTGTCCTACAGAAGCTGGGCATGTTATCCATTAGTTTGCAATCTCATTCAGTTAAAAAGTTAATAATGAGTAGACAATTCTGAAAAACATTGAAACAATTTTCCAAAAATAGATCATTTCTATGCACACAGACAAAACAAAGTCTATTTTTCTGTGATATGTACACCTGCCTGCACTATTGTATACATTCCTGTAACTGAGAGTCAGTACACACCTACATGTGTTGCATGCACATGACACAGTGAATGTGAGCAGCTGGCCTCTCTGGCCCTTTTCTGATACTACCTCGCCACCCACTATTTGTCTCTGAATCGTTTCTTCTGTTACTGCACACAATGAAGGATGGATACTATGACCGATGACACCCACGTGACACATTCATGAGTCACTTACAGTAACTTCAGACAACAGGTGGAGGGAGAATGACGGAACAGAGGTCTGGCTGATGGAGCTGCATGTGCTTAATGTTTGGGTCATTGTTGGATTGAAACTGATCCACCGTTTGTTGGTGTTTTCATGCTTGAAAAACAATAAGGGTTTTGTTGTTAAGATCTTCTGTGTTTTCTGCCGTATCCAATCCTCCTAATCGTGTATGTGCTGTTGGTCACTGAGCCTCCTGAAGGCCTTTTCACACAAAGCATTTTCACCCAAAAACTTTGCATTGAAATTTGTATAAAGTGATTTTATAGATATGAGCAACACTGTGGAACATTCATGCGGGGGAAAAACAGTCAGACGGAACTTGTACCAATGAAATCCTGCGTCTCAGCTGATGTCATTTCCAGGTCAAAATGAGGGAAAATCTCTAAAATTGATGTCACAACATCACATTATTTTGGACAATATGGCTTGAGAAAGCCAAGAAGCTGGAGATGAAGATGTAGCTGATGTTTGCTTGCACGTGTTATATATTAGTACAGAAAGGGGCTAGCAATAGCATCAAATCTGGGGTTCAGGGAAAACTTATCAGGCCTGATTCATTGAACATAAATGAGTTTAAGACCAAATCATTAAGTGTACTGATTAACATTTCCTAAAACGTTCTTCCTTTTTCACTTATCTGATTTTCGGGCCAAAAATGCAACATGGCATCATGAAAAACTGCTCTAAACCTGGTGTCTCTAGATAACATATGGGAAAAAAAAAATGCACGTAGACTTTTTGCACCACGTTTTTGCATCACACGGGTGGGAAACTGGTTTAACTCTAAAAAGGTAATCATAACAAATAAAGTACCTTCTCTTGGCATTCAACTCACTAATCCAGTCTCATGAGCAATTAAGGACTGATGAAACCTAAACCGTTAGATTTCTCTTTGTGGACAGCGCAAGTATACTGTCTTCTTCTGTATCCATTTACTTATCTGTTTCTCTGCAGGTGTCTTCTCACAACAGGGTGCCAGGAGACAGGCTCGATAGTACATTCTGAAATCTATCACTAGTAGTGAGGATAAGTGAAAATCTAAGTGCCAGTAGGTACATGTTAGCACAGTGGGGGAGGAAGGAGGAGAGAAGTGGAAAAAAGGGGAAGAACTGAGAAGAAATGAAGAAGACCAAAAGTGCAGTGAAGGGAGAGAAGAGATATGTAGCTTTGAATGACAGCTAGCTGGCCTACTGAGTTTGTGCATATTTCTGTGAGACAGGGAAAGCAACAACCTGCGAGGAGGCCCGTGGTGTATAATGTCGGCCTCTGCTCACAGCGGTAGAACACAGCAAAAATAATCCTACTTTAAAAATCATCTGACAACACCTGGGGTACCAGCCTGGCTTCTACAGCTCAATCGTTTTGCCTCAAGGTCTAGGTTTTGGACTCTAAAATGTGCGTCTCAAAAAACTCTTTCCAATCCACATGTGCGTTCTATAAAAACTTAAGTATGGGCCGCAGGCTCCAACACAGCCCAGCATATTCACACAAAGGCAAATATACACACACACCACATCACGAGAGCCGGAAAGCACAATACACAGTGGTCACATTTCTCACATGATCCTCACCAGCTGCCAGTGTCACTCTAGACACAGGGTGTGTGTGTGTGTAAGGAAAGAGATACTGTAACAGGCTCCTTAGTCACGGGTGATTTGACAAAGCCACAGTGACAACCACAATGAGCTGCAGCTGTATTTACAACTGGACAGAAGGAATTAGGAATGACTGGGAGTAATATTTCTGATATGAAATCCTGTTTTTGCTGGATATTCATCGTTAGGTGATTCAGTGCAAAATACGATGATTGTTTGGTAAAAAAAATTGAAAGAGGACACAGAAAAAAATGAAAAAAAAAACAAAAAACCCCAAAACAACAAAAAAGTAAGAGAGGGAAAAAAGTGGGAAACTTCTCTTTCTGTCCATTTCTCATTTGTCATCTGAAATTTCATCCATTGCGACAAAATGAGACACAGCATTTTATGGGTGAGGAGGTTTACAGTGAAGGAAAACATTACCCCAATCCAAATACGCTGTCAAGCTAAAATTTGACACAACTTGTTTCTTCAGGTCACATGTGTACTCATACAACGTAATTGTATATACATGTGTAAGACAGTCTGTGAGTAACATGTAACATGTTTAAAAATATAGTTATATGCTAGTTAATAATAAGGGCTCAATTATTAGAAAAAAGTAAGAGGCGAAGTTCACTACAACTCAACTCATTTTGACAGCTGTAGCAAACAAAAATTACAACAAGATGAGAACTTGCATATTCAAAAAAATTTGAATTTATTAGTAGGTTGTGCGGACGATGCAATAAAGGAAGTGCAAAATAACAGCAGGATCAACAGCAACAAACACAACGGTACTTTCACAGTGTTTGCAGGCACTTTCTGCAGTAAGAAAGTGACAAATAGCTTCTGTGATGCGGACTTGTTTACTCCTGTATACCCTGGGGTATTCCATTGAATTTTTCTTTAACTACTACTTGGTTTCAACTGTTGCCTCCAGTCAGCCGACAAGAGGGTTAGTTTCCAAACCCAGCAGTTATATAACAAAACCTGGGACATAATCGCTTATTATATTAAATATTGATGAAAAATAGACAGGAAACAAAGGCCGTTGCTGAAAAGAGCTAGATGTCTGCTTTGCTTTTAGATCTCTGTGTCTGCCTGTCGGAGATGAAAGCAAGAACACTGCTGCCCAACAGACATGTATTTGAACACCTAATTAATAATGAACATCCAATGCATTATCACTTTCATTCTCTACAAAGTCTCAACAAACACTATTACTGTCCCATAATATTTGGCATGGACGCTAAAGCCATAACCAACCTTTATCACTATAGTAAGTGATATTCTTTATTAGGGCTGTGACAATACATCGTGAATGGCGATAATTGCACCGTGAAGCCACAATCAAATTGTATCCTATTTGAAAGTATGTATCGTCCATTCATCTTCTAACGCTTATCCTGTTAGGGGTCGCGGGGGGGGGGCTATCTCAGCATCTTTGGGCGAAGGCGGGATACACCCTGGACAAGTCACCAGTTCATCGCAGGGCTGGCATATAGAGACAAACAACCATCTACACTCACATTCACACCTACGAGCAATTTAGAGTGAACAATTAACCTAACCCCCAGGTTTTTGGACTGTGGGAGGAAGCCGGAATACCTGGAGAAAACCCACGCAGACACAGGGAGAACATGCAAACTCCACACAGAAACGTCCTGACCCGGAATCGAACCCAGGACCTTTTTGCTGTGAGGCGACAGTGCTAACCACTGCACCACAGTGCCGCCCTAGTATGTATCGTGATACCATTAAATATTATCCAGCTCAATATAGAAACTTCAACTAAACTCACAAGATCTGTATGAATGATTTATAAAACGTAGGGGAAATAACAAAAAAAACACCATTAAAGTGTAATTACAATCAATCATTCAATCAATCAATCAGATCTTTCAGCAATGGTAAAACATCAGTAGCATTAGTACTGTTCAAAGAATTAATTTTGAATTTTGGTCTATTAATGTATTGTGATAAATATCAAATTTTGTCCTGGGTACCATCATTTGTTTCGAACGGTGAAAATAATCTACAGTGTATGTAAATCTAACCACATTTTTTATCTATTGTAAATGGCAAACAGATATTAACTGCAGGTATGTGTGATGTTGGCAGAGTTTATGAAGCTGAAACCAGCTTTCAAAGCTTCTCATGACCACAGTGCAGCTCCTTTGGGTTGTTTTAAAACTCCTGGAAAGGTGAAGGGGTTCATTCTTAAAGCAACAACTAACTTCACCCAAAAGGAAAAGAGAAAATTCTGTTCACTTTGCAAACTACAGCGTAACTGGTACAGTTATTAGTGTTACAATTTCTGTTCGAGATCTTGCCACACTGGACCACAATCACTTATAATTCACGTCTATATACAAACAAACGCGATTTAACACCTGCAAGTATTCAAATGGTGATTTGCTGAATGGATGGTGACGTTTAAAAGAGTACTTAAGCGCTCGAGGACCCTGTCTGTCATTGATACCTACAGAATGTGTTGAATACAACATATGGACTTTACACTGGATTTATAGTATTTACTCAGTTGTACGGAATATTCGCTTGCAAACAAAGGGTGAATGAGACCAGAGATGGTTACATCTATAGTACACGTTGAGGGTTTAATTAAACACTATGCAATACAGCTTTACGTGAGCAACCCCTGCTCGTTGAAGTGCTTTAGTCAATAAAATGCAAGCTAGGAGTAATTGTAGGTTAATGTGCAATGGTGATAAACCAGCAAGGTACTGAATCTTCATTGGAGCCTGGGATTAGAGAGGGCAGAATTCTTTTCACAGGTGGATCTGACATTGAGTGAGCACACACAGTCAACCCCTGCACGCTGCTGTGGATACCAGCAGCTGGAGATTGGTAAAAAATGTTAAAGTAAAACACACTTTGCTTTTTGTTTATAGTTAACTGGGTTTGTTGCTGAAACATAGCAAATTGCTGCAGCAGCACTCATTTTTTGGGTAAGGAGAAGGGCTGTTCGATCGTTTTCATTCAGGCAAAAACAAATCACTGGACCAGTTCATCACAGTCATGACATCAAAAAACGATGTACTGATTCTTATTGGTCCACAGTTCGGTGTTGGTAGTGTGTTATAACTATAGGAATAAATGTCTCTAAAATAATCCAAATCTTTAAACTATTGACTGGATTTTGAGGTTATGGGAGTAGAATTTCTTATCCTTCTGGAGAAACTGTTGGCCTCAACCAATTACACATTCCAACCCAAATAACATAATTATCTTTTCTGAACTTAATCATTATACATCTCCTATTTAGAATAGCAAAGATAATACAAACACTTCAGCTGTAATTTTTTGTCATGAATTTAAAAACTTAACTAACTTGTGGGACGTGGATTTTAAATGAGGGTTATCTCTTCTCTTAATCAATGTTTTCCTATGAACATGAATTGACTGCTTTGACATGCTACAGTGCAGCTGTAATTCTGCTGAGACAGCATGTTGAGCTTCCTAGTGTGGTAACTCTTGATTAATATACAGAGCCATTTGTTTACAAGTCCCATATTGAGGAAAGTTTCTATTATTTACATCTTCCCTCTGTGGCTCACAAACAAACAGAGCAAAGGGTGTTAATAAAACCCTCTGACATTTTAAATACAGAAAACAGAATGAGGCCATGTAATGCCATTTGACATATTAGGTGAAAATACTGAAAATATACTCGGCTGATAATTTGATGGCTTAACATTTATTCCTTTCTTACTCCGACTTCGGTCCTTCAAGTATACACAAAGCGTAGGGCATGTAATACAATTTGACATGCTAAATGGCATGCTTGAAATAGCTACGCCTGCTGTTTTGAAGGCAAAACGAATTATTTGCCACTAAAATAAACAATGTCAAACAAAGGCCAAACAGAACGTTTCGCACATCTTACAAAAAAATGTTTAAAAATAGATTTGCATTATTCCAACTAGAAAAAATAGCCCAGTATTTGATTTTTTAAAATGATTTTCCACAAACGTCAACGTGTGTGCACCACGTAACATCAAAGCAACAATCCACAGCAGTTGCGTTTCAACACATACAGGCTGATCTTTGTTTGGGTGTTATGCCTCTGTGTGTGCGTGTACGATTGTGTCAGGCAGGACTGAACGTGTGTGGAGGCAGTGTCTGGTTTAGCCTGCAGCTAGTAGGTGTCTGCCAGTCACACGGGGGAGTGCAGCCGGGTATGTGTATACACTAAACCTATACATGTATGTGTCCAAGGATGTGGTTGTGTGTGAAGCGTTTTACCACTCCACCTGGGGTGCTTGCTCATGTGTGCCTCTGCACTATGAGAAACATGATGCAAAGTCGCAGCAATCCCACCCACTCAGTATGTGCCAGAATGTATTGACCAAATCGAAACTGTTCCTATTCATGCTAAACAAGTGAAACACACTTCCGCATGCACACGCACGTGATGGGATGAATTGACTGATTAAAACTGAATTGACGAGGACAGATGAGCGGGAGGGAAAGGAGAGAAAGGTAATGAGAGAAATGACGAAACAGGAAACAATTTCAAAAAAGACCCAATGGAAGAGATGAGGAATGGACATATAAAGACGAGGACAGAAAAAACACAAGCTGAGAAAAAACTAAACACCATCCCCAAAGAGAAAGGAAACAGAAGGGTCAGAAAATGCAACACTACAGAGACTCTCCATCCACGTCCATTTTTTCTTATTCTCTGAATTTGTGGTCATGGAAGGACATTGTTCACTACTCTTATGCCTCCATTTCTATACTTCTCCCAGCTCTCTCCTGTCTCCATTCTCTTTCATACAGACTGTCAATTTGCTGTCTTGTGGCAGGCGCAGAGGTGTTTTCTTTTCTCTCTCTCTCTCTCCTTGAGAAAGTCTGCTGTGAAAAGAGCTGATTATTGGATGGCACTCAAGCTGCTTTTCTGTCCCCTGACTACTCAGTCCACCTCCCCCTCTCTCATTCAATTTTTTTTTTTTTTTTTTTTACATTTTTTAGCCTCTCTCTCTCTCTCTCTCTCTCACATACACCCTTCCTCTTCTATTCATTTAATTTCATTTGAGGATGAGGACTGGTGAAGATTCTTCATCTTTTCCTTTCCTTTGCGTGCTGTTGAGTGCTATCTCTGCTTTTGTGTCCCACTAAAAGACTCATTACTGTCCCTCTCTTTCTGCGGAAAGTGTTTCTGTTTCTGTGGCTGATAGAGAGCTGAGGGAGGGACAGGGACAGAGAGAAATAAGGAACAGAAGAAGAGACATCATCCATGCCGATAACATCAAATTTCTCTCTCTGGAATGTAATGGACAAAAAAACATCAAGACCTTTTAATGAATTTGTCACACCAGACGATAAAGAAGAAAAGGTCAAAAATGAAGCTGATAAACAAATAAAATGAAGAGACAGTTGGGACATGAAAAAGTGACAGAAGATATGAAAGAAATGCAACGAATTAAGTAAATACAAACAGTATGCTACAGGTTGTCAGTTCATTACACGGAAACAAACACATTCACAGGTGCTCGTTTTGTATGTTTCAAGTGTGTAATATCAGCCAATAAGAAGTGACGTTAACATATTAGGTAATTCTTTTTGCCAAGAATAAGAAAATACTTGAAGGCAAAACGGTCCGTTTAGAAAAGTGCATGTCTGCAAGCTGCAGGACTCAGCAAAGCACTCCTGGACTGCACACGGACAAAGACAGGTGTGCCATTAGATCACTACCCATCCATCCTCCCAACGCATTCATCTGTCCATAATTCCTTTACCTCTCTGTATATTCACACATCCTTGCATCAATACCTCCGCTCAACCATCAGTTATGCGCATCCACGCCATCTTGTCTCACATCCATATCTATCTGTCCACTTTCAGCTCCATCCATCCACAGCCGCCCACACAAGTTTTCACACGCCACCGCTCTATAAATTCATCTATCACTGTCTCTATCCATCCGATTATTGTTTCATTCCTGCACACATGCTGACCTGGGCACAATCATCCCTCTCTCTCTCTCTCTCTCTTGATCTCTGAAATTTTAGGTCTCTCACTTTGCTCTTTCGACTAAAGGACATTATAGGCCTCAGTGGGTTCCTCTGCCTATCCAACACCTACTTATCTACCACTCTGTCCTTTTCTCACTTTCTCCTTTGCATCTTAGATGAAACAAGAAAGCTCAGACTCCATCTGTCCGTCAACGACCCAGCTATCATGGACCTCATCACACAATCTATATCTCCTTCTGGCCCTTTTTTCTTCTGCTTTTTTCTTGCTCTCTGCCAAAAGCCTGTGATTACACACTCTGCTGCAAGACACGGATGTGAGAGTCAATCTGTATTTCCCAGCTCACTCATTCATCTCACACACACAGTGTGTGGTGGATTCATGCAGAGACTCAGAAAATACACGGTCTTCAAATATGTGTAAGGCAGCCACGAGTGTGTATGTGGTGCAGGTGATCTGTGTGTGGACTGTTATATAGTAACAATAACAAAAATACAGATACTGGACCTATTGCTGACATTCCATGTAGTATAGGGCTGTACATGGCACACAGATACTGTTGTGTTTTAGTCTTCAGGTCACTTATCAACTAACTCCAGTACCACTCTGCTGTTATTAAGAGCCGACACTACAGATCAGAAGGACTGTGAATTAGTAGATAATCAGCAGACCACTTTACAGAGCAACAAGTTAACTGGACAGCAATGACAAGTATTAATGAATACCATGACATATACTCACCTGTCTGTCCCTCTATCTCTATTGACTGTCTCTCTAACAGTGTGTTGGCTTTAATTCATCTCTTTAATTCAGGCCTCAATTCTTAATCACTAATCGCTAATTTTCAAATCATACCTTACAGAGTGCAAACTTATGTTCACCGTACTTTGTAGCTGTGACTTTTACATTACTGCATTTACAGTAGGACTGTAGCGGTGGTAGTAACTGACATCAGGAAATATTCATTGAAAGTGTGTGTTACAGTACAGGAAAAAAAACAAAACAGTTCAGAACCATATGATGTGTGAGACATTTTGTGCATTTGAATGAATCTACTTGGATGTGTCATTAAATAAATCTGGAATGTGGAAAGTTTGGGGAACGCAACTCGGGGTGTTTTTCTCCCAACAGTCTGAGAATAACATTAATAATAACAACACGCTTTCACCCCCCTATTGGAATTACACTCCAAGTGGAGAAGGGCAATCAACTACAGCTCCCACTTCCCCTTTCTATCAAAGTACTTGTCAATTAGTGCTGCAAAGATTAATCCATTAGTAGATTGGAAGGAAATGAATTTTGATAATTGAATAATCATTCAATCTAATTTTGAGCAAATAAAGAGTGTTTGGGTTTTAAATCATTGGTGGTTGAAGACTTTTAAGGCATTTTTCACTATTTTTGAGTATTTTTTTGAATGACTGATTAATTGATTAATCAGGAAAACGATCTGTAAGTGAATCGCAGCATCACCTTCTCAATCGTGTTGTCATTGGAGTCAAGTTAAAAATGCCCTTTTTGATCCTAGAGAGTGCGACTTTAAACCCCCCAGGAAGGCCAAGGATCACAGTCATAGTCTCACGAAATCTTGCAGGAACACTAAACTACTTTTACAATGTCCAGTCCCCACAGCTGAACTTTTTATTGCTAAGCAGTGTGTCGCTTGGCTTGCCGAGGAACCTCTTTCCTTTTGTTTTATCTCATTTTCTGTCATCCATTTCTCTCTCTCCCTGTCTGCTTGCTTTCCTCTTCATCAGAATTCCCTCTCTCTCACGTCTCCGTCTGTTCCTTGCATCCCCTCCCTCTCTGTCTGGCAGTAAAGGCTGATGGAGTGTGAAATTAGAAAGTGTATCATATTCTGCTCTGTGGCTCCATGTCCTGGGCTATAACCTACTGCTAGTCAGAGTGAAAAATAACATGCAGTGAAACAGATACATTAACATGCTGTTTGTGCATGCCTGTGTGTGTGTGTGTGTGTGTGTGTGTGTGTGTGTGTATACAACTGTGCATGCGTGTGTTGGAATGGAAGACAGAACAGTTAAGCCAGCCACAGCTTATCTTAAATTACTTATCTTATGCCTGGGACTTTTCCATAAAGTGCAACAGCGAGCTTTAAAAAAATAAAAAATATATATACACAGACACACACCCACACACTAACACCTCTTTCACTCGCCGACTGAACATAATAGGAAAAGGCTGTTGTAAATACAAAACTTTTATAGTTTTGTTTTGATAAGGAAAAATCCCAGTTAAAGCTTGACAGATGCAAGATTGGTCCTCTCAGTAGCTGATACAGCTAAAAGAATGCATTCACTTGAATACATATACACCTTGTAGGCATGTAAACGTGGGCAATTGTTCCGGAGTTGACAGAGATAATCTGCACTTAATTCAATTTTTGTTTAGTTTCAATTTCAATAGCTTTAAAAAGACGATTTAGAAGTTAAAAGTGATTTAGTATTACAGGTGTGATAATTTGATTAAAGTGTTCAAGAACTACAACAATTCAACAAACTGCAAAAAATGCAAAACAGACCCCAAGATCTAGAATTACCTCTTTATGGTTTATATGCTTCTATGTCAACTGCAGTTAATGGGAGAGGGAGGAAGTAACTTAAGAAAAAGGTAAGCGGAAGTTATAACCATATTCACATGTATGATTACAGGGAATAATTTCCAATGAGACACATGCTGCCCATTTTACAGAGGAGTGATGGAGATCTCAGTCACATGGGGCAACAGCTGACACCTGAAGTTTAGTATCAGTAGAATCAACCGGCTTGCGGTGGATTGTCTGTATCAACACATCAAGTACAGTTTCAAGGTGGCCACTCATGATTAGCATTACCCAATTGAGTATTCGACCAAATGCAAAATATGGTCACAAACTCACCCTCTGTTCTTGACTTATGGTGTGTAATATCAGCTAGTAAAGCATTATGTTCAAGTTTGCCTTTGACCTTGCTCACCAAAAAATAATCACTTCACACCATCTGACGCTTTTGGGTAGACATGTGACTTCAGAGGATTCCATGTGCCACTAAATGCCACTAACCTTCAATCATTTTCCTTGTCTGATCAGAACTAAACATCTGATAGCTAAAACAACACATCTGGTAAAATGATAAAGCAAATAAGATGTAAAAAAGTAACCGTACGTTCCTGACTTGATTTCATACACATACTGTAAACTTAATTGTTTCTGGAGCCCTGGTTTTTGGTGACATATTTCATTGCTACTTGCTAGCATTTAACTTTATTGTTTAGTATGCTTTCACAGAGGCATTTAGCTTCTATCTCACAATTATTGTTTGTCAACAGGGACTGTAATTAGCAGCCTTTAAAAAAAATATCAAACTTGCTATATAAAAAGAAAATCATACTATTAATTCAGTCCAAATAGCTATTCAAAATTACACTGCACAGAATAAATATGCTGCAAAGCCAATATTTTCAAAAATATTGTACAGCCTTAATCATCAACACTGTCTGTTTGACTTGTTGCATATATTTTGATGTAACTTTGATGTGCAGAGCTGTAAATATGTATTGTATACATATCTGTATACATATAAACATCATATTTATTTATCTATTCGTTTGTATCCGTATCTGTATCAGTCTTTAGATGGGCATGTGTTTGTCTGTTTACCTGCATCAGGCCAGATACTTGTCCTTTCTGTAGAGGTGCAGCGATAGAGGGAGTGAATGGCTTACTCTCCTGTACTGGTCGGCCTTTCAGAAAATGTTTTCCTGCCTCATAAATGTCAACCTCAATCATTTTCCCCTTAAACTCAGGCCTCTTCGGTACCAGCACCTGAAAGAGAGGAAACTGATGTCATTACAAATCTTAAAATTCTTACAACAAAGAACTAATACACACAAATTTGGGATGTCATCAATTGTAGCTCCAACTGTGGAGATGAATTTAAAAAAAAAAAAAAGACACTAAACTAATTACAGCACACTGCTGGAACTACAAAGCACAATAAATAATATTAACAGCTGTTAGTAGGAGGGTAATCAGACAAAATTTATGCGTCAGTGACTGCATTTTAGTGACGAGCGAGATAAATTTGGAAGCTTGCCATCTTTCAGCTAGAAATGCAGACCTGTGTCACCGTCACAGCCGACCCTTTATCTCATCCGTCAGTTACGTTCTCAATTAACTGCTGCTCAAAAGTATTTTCCCCACAGTCCCCCCCCTTGTTGTTTAGCTAGTCCTTGCCTGATAACAAAAAAATACACAGGGGTGAGTGTTTTTACATCCATTTATGGAAGCGCTCAAGGTCAAAACTACGGCTGACAGCTGAGAGATAAACCTGAGGGATTCGCTCTTTGTCTTATTATTTCACCATAGCAACTATAAATCTTGGCAGATCACAGCAGGGAAAAAGAGAAAACAGAGAGTTATAATTACGGCTTAGTATGAAATGGAATTCATTCTTAACGACTCACTCCTGTAAATAAGGATCTTATGCGAATGCATTTCTTTTCAAAACAATCTTCGAACTACCCACAAAGTTGACAGATCGACAATAACGTCTACTGGTCAGTGAGTCCTGATTTCTTCCTTTTTCTCAGCTATTTGTTTCTGAATGTGTGAATCTGTCCAGTAACCATCAATAGTAAGAGTGGTAATGTGATTTTGGCTGGATTGAATGCTTTAAATGTTTAAATCATGAGATTGTAAACATCTTAAATGTCCTATGATGTTACACTCCCCAAGTTACAATTAACAAGCTTTAAGAGAATGTGTTCTGATTTCATAATAGTGATCATTTACTGATACGTATTGTTGTCTTTTTATCCACCTCTTTCTGCATATGGAAGGAAGGAATGACACAGGATGGAATCAGCGGCATAACAACAACCTTGGAGCTGCTGTGGGTCCAACTGCACCTTAGCAGTGCTGCGTGCTGACTCAGATCCTCTGGTGGTCTGTCTAACCATTACACAGCTCTGCAGGCCTAAGCTACTGATCGGGCAGAGGATAACATGTGACCTGGTGGAGAGAGGGTTACCGCTGCGAGAGCGGGAGTGAGCCTGGCTCAGTGTTAATCTGTCCGTCTTTATCCAGCTGCTGGAGTATGACAGGAGATGGGAGAACAAGCCAGACAGACACACCACACCTGCCCAATCAACTCACCTGCTGCTCGACACTCTGACCACTGTGAGTGTGTGTGTCTGTGTGTGTGTGTGTGCACACGGTGAACGAGGGAGCGGGGAGGGTGAAACAGCAGGGCTCTGAGGGAGGTGGCTGAGGGCTGTGTGTGTATGTGTAGGGTCATTCGAGGCCCATTACAGGGTGATTAAATGATGAAAGAGCTTGTCCGATTTCATAGGAAACCCCCCCCACCTCCTACTTGCTCACTCAGCCTGACACATACACATGCACGCAGGCATGCGCTCACACACTCACACACACACACACACACACACACACACACAGGTAGGTTAGGGGCCTGTTATACCCATCTGGATAGATATACTGTATATCCGTCTGGCTGTAAAAGTAGAACTAGGTCATTTGTTCACAATCACACCTCTATTTACCTATTCCCCACTTCCCTCGGCCTACCTCTGTCTCCACCTCCTTCGGTCCCTCCACTCTTTTCACCTCTTCCATGACCCTTGACTACCCCTTATTTCTCTCCCTCAGCCACCCAGTCACCCCCAACTGACCTGTTCCGCATTTCTCTTCTTTCTTTCTATAAATTCCTGCTCTTATACCACATTTCTAAAACATGTTGCTTTAAATAGACTCCCGGAATAGTCACTTACTGTGTACAACTGAGGAAGAATCACAGCAGGTTCTCACCACACAGTTTTCATTGTGACTCAGACATTTGTTGTGTTAACAAATTCATGCATATGAACAGTATGTTTTGTACAGTGAAGATGATATGGTACAAAGGTTTTACATGTTGATGTTTTTCAAATTAGACAGTGATTTAGGAGTACATCCCAAGTACTTAATGTCCAAAAAAAAAAAAAATGGAACAGAGAAGGCATGAAAAATCTCAAAGAGCAAACATGCCATCACCTCAAATGGGTGAACGCGAGTGTGCCCGTACAACACGCCCGTGAACCGAGCGACACTTGTAACTCAAGCCTATAGCCTGCAGAAGGAGATGCAGAGGAGGAGGAAGGGAGGGGAGGCGTGGAAAGGAAAATGGAAGGGAGGAAAAAATTATTACCATCCCCTGCCCTCCCTGCTAATAAAAATCATAACTTCAAACATGTTTCTGATGACGGTTAAAGCAGGAGGAAATTGATTTATTTGAAGATGTTTTAAAGTGAATTTTTCACAGGTTGAGAGAGGGTCTTTGAAGTGATGCGGATGTGTGTAGGTGAACAGCTGTGTGTGTGTGTGTGTGTGTGTGTGTGTGTGTGTGTGTGGGTAGTGTGTATTTAAAGAGGAATGTTCATGTCTTTAGGGCTGACCTTAATGTTACAGTAAAGTAAAAAACTAAAAAGTACTGCTGCTATCACCTGCCAAATACTCTCATGACCACCGCCAGGGTGTGTGTGTGTGTGTGTGTGTGTGTGTGTGTGTCTGTTTGAGAGTATGTGTGATAATATTGCTGACCTGCTTTAGTCAATACAAGTTTAAGCCTCTGACACCTGCAGTGAGTACTCCTGTGACATGCAAAGCAAAGCCTCTGATCTTATTTATGAAGTGTGAAAATGAGGATGGGAGGAATTAGCTCCATGTATGGGGGGGAAAAAAAAAAAAATCAAATGCTGATTAATTGACAGCTTTTTCTCTGTATGTTGATGGTGGATAGAGTGTGCAGGTCCCCCAAAGTCTTTTAGGATTCAAATTGTCAACAAACGTGGAAAGGAAAACATCTGAAGTGTTTACGTCCTGCGAGGGGTAACTTGCTGCTTCCAGTCATTTCAGTGAGGGAACCGTGGCAGTCAGAAAGCGGTTTGGGCTCCAGCAGTAGGAGCCAGTACTAAACACATCAATACAACTTTACAAATGGTGGGAGGAAGCTACAGAGCAGAAACAGGGAAGGGAGGAAGTGGAGTTGCTTTACATTTGAGTCTCAGTTCTCAGCTGAGTCTCATTATCGATTCCCAGAAGTTACAACGGTAGCTATAAGATAGATGTTTTTATTTTTAAATTGACAAAGAAAAGGAAATGTACATTGTTTTGCAGTTTGTAGAGTTTAGAACTTCCTGACTTCACCAATGAATGGCAATTTTCTAATAAAGAAGAGGTAAAAAAAAATTACTGTACTTTGTCATTTTTTGTTAGTGACCTAATAAAAGGACACTTTTTGTCTTCAGCTTAATCCATTAACTTAGTTCAGCAAGCACTGTTGTTAAACTTATAAAATCTAACAGGCAATTAGAGTGATCTATCTCACTGCTTGACCTGACGCCAATTCAACACCATGAATCAAACATGTTGTCGGGTTGGTGGGAATAAATGCTGAGGTATGCTAAGAAAGACAAACAGATGTGGGACACACCAAACCGGCGACACACACTCAAAGATATTCCTAAATGTGATGGCCGGCTTAGTGTATAAGGGCCTTAACTACGGGTGAGTTTGCCCTAAGTGAGATACAGTGAATGACTATATTGTGACTATCGAGAATGATTTGTGACACATTACAAGCCATTGGCATTAAATTCACACGCTCTCGCAGTAGACAGCACACTACCCCCTCCCCCCATCCCAGAAACTCTCCTGGGTGCATGAATGTTTTTGTATCAGGAAATGAGGAGAGAGGAGAGCCTGAGAGCAGAAAAAGTGAAGAGCCCATGTGAGTTTTCTGTGTTCAGAAATGAGTCCCGCACTGGGTAGGCTAACCTTGGTCGAGTCGGACATTTTGCAGAAGTTACTTTTGATAACTGACTGTGAGAATAATGTCAGTCGCTCCGCTGCTTGTAAACAGTGTTAGTATTTGATAGCGGCGAGACAGGTACATCTTCCTCAAGGAAACATGTTAAAACCTGCAGAGGCACAGCAGCTTCTGCAAAAACCCCAGAACACAACTCTCATATTTGAATGTTAAATCACAGCCCACGAATCCAATCGCATAACTAAAATTGACGGGTCTGGAAGGTATGGTTTGGACCAATAACTGCAGATAACAGGTTGGTTCTGGTACTAAACTTTATGGATGTGAATTTTCAAAACTGGAGCCGTGCAGGTTTTGGATTAGTATGTGGGCTTACATAATGCCATTATTTATTTTATTTGTTACAAGCTTATGTGTGCAATGACCTTGTTCAAAATAAAATGTTAAAATTAATAATTTACACGATTATGTTTCCCCTCCCTGTTTGCATGTGGAAAAAAAGAAAGAAAATGAGAGAAACCTCTAATGAACAAAAAGTAAATAATGCAGACATACATTGCACGGACGACTGGAATCATCACACTGGCATAATAATTATGCATAACATGTTAAATTGCACATTTATTTAGTGCTTTACCGGATATTTCAAAATATCCTGTATCACAATACAGCCTACAATATCAAGATATTATTCATAGGCAATATTGCCCAGCCCTAGCCTTAACAATATATAAGGGCTGTTTTTTTTGTTTTTTGTTTTTTTTTTTTTACAATAGTACTATTAGTTTATATTTGGGGTACTTTAAACATTACTAGAATATTTAAAATATCTGTGGACCAAACTGTATGGGTATATTTACATGAAATTTAACTACTGAGTAAAAGTGAAGTGGAGATATCCACATATCCCTTTGGACTTGTCTGACTTATTTGTGTATTCTAACAGTCATCTTACCTGTTCATAGAATTTGTTGTGAGCCACATAGTACTGGGCATCGAAGGACTCCTCTGTCACCAGCACGTACTGCCTTTCCCCAACCTAAGCAGAGTGACAGAGAACAATTCAGACATTGTACACAAACAATACATACGTAAGCTGATTCACAAATAGTTCCTCAGCTGTTTGCTTATCATAACCATAACACTACTGAGAGAGAAACACCATTTATATGCCTTCCAATCATTCAGCACCATGCGTTTCATCTCTTCTTTCCAATCTTTTCCATCTCTGCAGCTCCTTCTTGTTGGTTTCATCTCATTACACCGGTCAAACGTTACTTGCCTTTGAAGTGCTTCCGGCTTACACAGGACACAGATTTGACATTTTTGGGAGCAAAAAAAGGTAAGAAATTAGGTTATTTGCGTGACTGAGCTGACAGAATTGAAGAATATAAATATATTTTATGGCATATGGATACATGTAAAAATTAGTAGCATCCATTATCCATTGTCAGCAGACAAACTAATAAAATCTGACAATATAAAAACACTATAAGAAGGTGTATCTTAGCTTAAAGCAGATATTAACCAATATCAGCTGTAGATATGTAAACACTGGCTGTGACTTTACTACCTTTGTTCTCACAGGTCGTGTTTATGGGCTGTGTATCTGTCCACTTGAATTCAACACAAAAAAAAGCTGCCTCAGTCATACAATGCTTCTATTCGTGAAGATTCAATTCAATCAAAGTTTTTTTCTTTTTCATGTTTTCTGTTACTCCTCCCAATTTAATTGCAATCTCAAGGTCCCTGAGCCACTTCAATTTTAGCGCTTTGATTGAGAGGACGGTAGGAACCATTGAACTCATGTCCTTACAAAAAAAAAAAAAACAAACAGGAAAACTGAATACAAGAAAAAGACAAGGATACAGAGGACACGATTCAAATGCTTAACAGCAAACAGTCTATTCAGAATATTCAACACATCAGAAAATGAAGTACTACCACTCTACTACCACTATTTCTTTATCAAGGCCTTCAGAGGAAAAGTGTGGGGCATAATGATTAAGATAACTTTTTGATGAAATCGGGTTAAAAAAGTACTTCATTTTCGAATAAACATTCATGCTTCCTAGTTGTTACAAAATTTTGTTGTTAGAGCAGCTTGACCCCTAAATTATCTCTACTGATGAACACGTTGCGTTGGGCTAGCAGGAAACAGTGCCCTCGGCTAATTAAAAAAAAAAGGTCATGTGTTTAAATCCCAGCCAGTAGTCATGAAACAGTACTACAGCTTTCTAAACACCAGCGACATAAAGTTGAAAACATTGGGAACAGAATGTCCTGTGCTGTGGGTAGTATTTGCATTTCAACTTCGTCTGTGACGAGCCTCGAACTGTAAAACTGTGTGTGCTGACAGATGAGTTTCTTAGCAATGTGTCAAAGCCTTAGGAGTCCTGGCTCTCATTCATAGCTCAGGGTTGTTCCATTCTTTACAGACATCCATCTTCTGAGCTATTTAGTTACCTCCTTCCCATCCTTTTCCTATAGCTTCCATCCCTCTGTTTTGTCTCTGGGCTTTTACTTTGTTGTTCGTGCCCTTTTTTCTACTACTAACTCTCTCTCATCCTTTACTCATTTCTTTTTTCTGAAAATTATTTTACAGTGTGTGGATTTTACAGTGTGTGTGTGTGTGCCAGTCCTAACGCAGACGGCACCTGCACAGGCATACTGACGGACTTAAAAAGAGAGAAATAAATAACTATTTCCTGCAAACAGAGCAATTTCCAGGAAAAAAAACAAGGTGGGAAAAATATCCTTTGAACATTATTACTGGATGGTGAACATGTCATTTAGACCTTTTGTTTGCTGCTTTAGCCTGAGTACAAATGTTATTTTTTGCATGTGCTACCAGAACAAGTTACTATTTGATAAAAGCTAAAGTTTTGCAAAACAGAGGTCCAACTTCCCCAAGCCGCTTGAGGTTTACTTTTATTTTTTTAGTCTTTAACTGTGGAATACAGGAAAAATGTTCTTGAAGAAATTTAAAGACGGATATGTAAAATGTGAATTAGCCCGCCTTTATGATTAATCCTTACTAAACAACAAATGAGGAGAAATTATCTGGATTTAATATCCGAATATGCTGATTAGACAAGAAGACAATAATGCGACAGACCCCAGAACAGATGATTACACATTTGAGAAAGTAGTGAATTCAGTTAATGAAAAGTTGATCAGATGCAGCCCTCTGTGCTCTGTGTATGCATTTGTATGCAGTAAAGGCTTTGCTCTTTGCTTAAATGACTTACAGAGTCTGCATTTAGATTTGTAGATACTCCATCTGTTGACAAACATCACGGAATACCAAACAGACATGCATGCGCATGTCTTTACTTGACCATCCGGAGAATAACATCCCATGATACACAGCAGATCTGCTACAGATTTGTGGGATCATGAGTTTAATTGATAATTAATCCACATCATAAGAAGGATAATGAGAGAGCTGTGGCTGTGAATTGTAATCAACATTTTCATCTGTGTCACAAAAATCACCACCATCCAAAAATCTTTCGCTGCATCTGAGGCCTTTAATACATTACAACCGGATTGTGGTTCTAAAAAGAGTAGGTGGAGGTGGAGAAAAAGGTGGAGAGAGTAATGACTTGCAAGGAAAGATAGGAAGTGTTTAATGGGAAATGAAGGATAAACACTTAAAAATTGTAATACAGTACACTGATATTAGTGTATAACTAGAATAAAATATCAATGCTGTTATTTCTCGCTTAAACATGCCAAATTATTACAAACTCACAATCACCACTAAAAAATTACACAGAAAAATTACCCACACACTTGTGCAGCCGTCTGCAACCCTTTGTTTTGTTGTCTGCTGAAAAAAACAACGTTGCAGGGAGTGAACAGGGCTAAAGAGAAATGCTCTGATCTTTTGGAGGTTTTCTCTGAAAAAGCTGATTGAAAGAGAAAGAAAAAAATAGTTGGTTTAGGTATTTTGTTTTATCCTCAAATCAAAACCAAGAAAAGAGACTCAAACTTTCCAAAGAACTAAGGGTGGGTTTGGGTAAATGTTTGAGGGGGCAAACCTAAAATCAACACAGATCAAAGTCAACATTTGGAACAAGGCCTAAAGACAAATACAGTGTTTACAATACATAAAGTAATGCACTAAACAGTCTGACAAAATAGATAGAGCAAAGGAAACAGAGGGAGGATGGTGTGGATAGCAGTAAAAAGGGCTTTAAAAAGAAACTGAAAAAGAAGATAGCTCATCAAATAAAAATAAAAAAATGACTGACTCTACAAACCTATTCAGTCAGACCTGACCTCAACAAAGGCCAATCATATCATGTTCACACAAACATACAATCAGAAATCTTTTGGCCAGACACACTCAGCCATTCATAAGAGTAATGATATTGGGTTTACAAGTAAGAGAATATAGTCACTTTGGCAGCCAGTAAACTGACTTACTGTCTATCTGTCTGCAATAAAGACAGGAAGCCCACGTTCACCAACGCCACTGTACAATCTGATATGAATGGCTTCAGCAATTCATGTTGCGAAAATCATCACGAGTAATGACGTCTGAAATACTAGTGAGTCTGAGTCTGATAAAATCAAAAAGGCCGATCGAGAACACGTTATGAGGTCTGGTTAATATTCAGGGCATGAACTATTGATAATACACAGAGTCAAGTATAAGCAAAAAAATAGGCATTTAATGGATTTATGTTCTAAATAAAGGCCTAAACTTTCAGAAGTAATGGGTTAATTTCTAGTGTGTGTGAATATGTGTCTGCGAGTGTGTGCAACATGAAGAGAGAGACAAAAAATCCAAACACCAGTATAGACCTCTACATTGAGCATTTCTCTGGGCTAGTTTCATAGCATTTACCCTGAAATACCTCCCTGCAAACCTGAATACACTGGGCTGAACTATCACTGGCTCTCTGCAGGTGTGTGTATGTGACTTGAGGATACACAACAGATCTCTAATGCTTTCTTGGCTCTTACAGCCACCCCACCCTCTCTCTCTCTAAACAGAGCTGGTGAAATGTGAGCATTTTTTGCCAGAATGATCTGCACCTGCGTCACATCGACAACCCCTCCAGGCCCTCTGTGGTCTTTCTAAAGCTTAGCAGACCATGCTTTTCTCTCGCTCACTCTCTCTCTCTCTCTCTCACACACACACACACACACACACACACAGATAACGAGGATAAAATGGTTACAGCAAGGTTAAGATGTTAAACAGGACAAATGCAAACAAATGAATGACAAAGAATAGTATAGCAAGTAGGACAAGCAAGCAAGCAGTACAGGAAATTAGGACGATCAACAAGAAAAATGGAAACCTCTTCCCCTTATGTGTGATACAGTCAACAAACACTGCACAGATAAACTTTTAGTGTGACTTTAAGGCAAAGCCTGAACCTACAAAAAATTCTCAGAGAAAATAAAGAATATTTATCATGACTGCTGAGGTCACAACATTTAGACTTTAAAGTTTCACAGAAGGAAAGAAGAAGAATGGCAAGCATGCAAAGACACCTTCCAGAAAAAAAAATATATGGAGGAGACATCAACTTTTGCTTTGACCAGCTGTTATTACCAGATTTGGTAATAACATTAAAATGAGGGAAAAAAAATCCTGCAGACTAGATTTGGGACTCATTACTTAGTGTACACTGCACAATATTTCTTATGGCATTCAGACTTGGCAGTATTCATTTTCAGCAAACACCATTTTCTATTCAAAAGTATTTCTAAACTTTGGCAAATCCCAATTAATACACTATGTATCACATTTTAAACGTGCTTAAAAATTGGCACGTTTTAGTAGGATCAAAAATTCACCCGTTATATTATGTTAGACCACTATGAATGTTAAAACTGTGACGTACTTACAATGATTTGTTTCTTTTTAGGTCCAAAGTGCAGTAAATGCATCCAAAGCAATAGGAAAAATGTCACTGTACAAAAACTACAATGTAAATAACATTACAGGTAATAAAAACGTATTGGATGTTACACATGAAAACAGAAAGTTTAATGTTAAAGTTGACCAAGAAGATTTAGATAAAGAGAGAGAAAGAGCATTAGAAACAAAAAACATTTATAGTACAGGTAATAATAGGCTATTAAAAAAACAAAACAAAACAAAAAAAAACAACTTTCATCTATTTCTGTTTTTGCAACAGGGGTTGGAATGCTATGTGACAATGTGCGCCACTCCTCCCTGACAATACACATGTGCTGAGACCATAATGTATGATGGCACAGTTAGATCAAAAACCATGCACCATCAGACACGTACACACTTGATTGCCTCATCAATTTCATCCGACCAACAGAAAAGGCAGTCAGTCTGTCACTATAGTGACAGATCTAGGTTGTCAGAGGAGACAGATAGACGTCTCCCAAGAATACCAACACACATACAGGTCTGTGACAGTAGCCCGTGGGCTGTTTAGAGTCTCAGATGCTGGAATGAATCACATCAAAACAGCGACATGGCAGAAAACACAGAATGAAAGACTCACAAGCATCACTTATGAAAACACATGATATCACACAGACAAGCACAAAGAAAAACACACAAGGAATTATCGACTGGCCTCAAAACTTCTAAAATGGTATTTAAAAAGAAGCTTAAATATTCGGAAAAATGTGATTATTGTTGATACGTGGACCCTGAAAGCAATATCATCCAATAAATACCAGCCTGGCCAAAAAAAGGGGGAGAGAGAACAAGCAAATTATGACAAAACAATTCGTTATGTATGCCATCTTACATTAAAGGACATATTGCAGATCTCACCTCCTGGTGGACCAAGTAGCTAATGGTCTTTGGGCTTCACCAGGTCTTTCTCTGACTCAGTTCCAAATGATTTCACTCTGCTATGATGGTAATAATTATCATAATTATGTAACCTTTGGATTTTGTTTTTAAATATTCCATGCTTATTTATATCTTTACTGTGGAGCTTGTTGACTGAAAATGCGTGTGTGTGTGTGTGTGTGTGTGTCCAGCACTGGGGGTGGGGCAGCCCCTAGCTATCAATCAGAGCTCAGCTGTGATTGTCGTGCTGATTGTCTGTTAAGTCCCTGTGGGCCTGGGGCCCTTGGTGTATATAACCCATGTGCATGTGTGTAACAGAGAGAGAGAGAGAGAGAGAGAGAGAGAGAGAGGAAGAGGACGTAAGAGAGTGCATGTGTAATGCATACATCTATACATCCACGTTAATCTATAATTGCAGCTGAAACTAATGCCTTGGCAATGGCAGTATGATTAAGATTATCACTAGAGGCCACACCTGAAGACACAACAAATCACACATGCACAGGAAGGCCTATCTCACAAGCGCGTCTGATTGCTGTTCAAGGCTAGCCCTCCGGTCGTCCTATTAGAATGAGAGAAATATATGTATGTGTTTTGATAAGAGAGAAAAAAACATGAGCTACAAGGCCATCCTGGTGGCTCTGTGGGATACGGCAAAGATCTTGTACTCCCTAATGCCTGATTGCGTTAAAAGCCAGCTCATGACCTTTGATGTTTTATCTTTCTCCAAGCTTTTTTTCCCCCCGATTTTTAATGGTACAAAATCCAAATAAATAAAGGTGATAAAAATAATTGGAAATTTGGTTGACAACTCATATGACACAGAGAAATGTATTTGCCCTGGAGAAAATACCCACCAACCCACCCCCCAAAAATGTCTGTCAAGGAACACATTACAAGTGCCTTTCAAATGCAGAAAGATTTTAACTATTAGGACATAAACAAGACAGTATGCAGGTCAAAAGCTTTAGATATAACTTTAAACCTTTGCTATAGTGTGGAGTTATGAATATGCAAACAGTACCCGCTTCGATCTCTATCCACTCTTCCACTGCTCGCCTGCTGCTTGAACGTATGTACTCACCTTCGACACAGCCCATCAAACATAAACACTCTGCTTCGGTTCTCTTTTGCTAGTTACTGTAGGCTACGAACAGGCAAGTTGTAACATAGAAGAAAATCAGACATACATGTTTGTAGCAGAAACTGATTCTGAGGACAAACAGAATTGTGCGCGAGTTGTCAAAATGGTGATGTTTTTTACGTGTTGCTCTCTACATTGTCGGAAGCCTTATAGGGGGGATGACAGACTCCTCCATCTTGACTGCATTATCACACAGCCAATAATGTGCGGCCGGTGTCAGATAGGCCCCGGCCGGTTCTAATAAGTTAACTTTACTTTGTAAAGAATGACATCGAAATGTGCTGTTAGGAAGAAACACTATAAAAAGTGTCCGGAGAAGAAAAGAGCAGTTCATAATTAATACCGTATCATTGTATCACGTTGCCCCTCTTATAGGTTTGTGTGTGCTAAATGTGTTAAACCTCCAGTTTTTTGAAATCCAGGGAAGTTTAATAGATAACAATGTTTCTACCATCAGGTAAGTGCTACACCATTGCTACGCATGTATTTATTTATTGGTTAAAAACAGGTAAATGCACAAATTAATTTTACACTGAAATGTGGGTGGAAAGCTGGACTTTGCTGTCCTTTTATAGGTGTGTCATGTTGGATTAGACAAATATGCTGGTAAACAGGAAACACTAAAGCAGAAGACCCTACAGAACACACATTATCAAAATTCCTAGAAATGATTTTTGGACAATAAAATCTTAATAACTTTTTAAATAAAACATGTAGTTTCTTTACCAGAGGTTACTATGGAAATGCCTGAAGTGTAAGCCATCATGTTTTGTTCCGGTCTCTGTAGCGAGCTGTGCATGTGCAGTAGTAGTTGGGTACGGACATGGAGGCCAGTGACAATGTTACAGTGTTTACGTTTTTATCTCTACTAGTTCAGTCTCCTTAAAACTCATCACCAACTGGATGATGTTAGAGCACTGTTAGGACAGAGCAAGATGGAAACTATTCATTTTCTAAAACCCAACTTCAAAGCTTGTCATCACGATGATAAAGGGGTGAAAATTATCTTGTCCACCCAAGCATCATGTTTTCATCACAGCTGAATGAAGCTGGGGCCTATAAATACCTGTGTCTACTGTAGAATCATGTGACTTTGGAATGCAGATTGCCACTTTTAGTACTGAAAATCACAGCCAGTGAAAAATGTTCACTATTCAGTGTGCCTAAATCCCTATGCCCATAAGCTTTTATGTCCTGTAACATATTAAAAGAAAAAAACTGCACATGGATGGTGTAATATGATTAAAAACATGATTTTTTTGAAGGGAGCCTTTAAAACATTACAGGAAAAGCTTCTCTAACCAGGCTAGCATTTATTTGTTGCATTTTTCTTCATATCATTGAAGCCTTCTTCTTAATGTCAACCAATGTCAAAGAAGCCCATAATAAATGTCATTATAGAGGACATGGTTGGTTTTGTCTACAATTACAGTGTAGCTTGTTCTTGAACACTGACAGGGTTTGAAGTGTCCTGTACTTGCTCTACTGTTCGCTCTTGGACACTCATTGTTTTGATTCTCCTCATGGGCTGAGGATTCTGTGTCAGTGTGTGTTTGGATGTGTGCGTGCATGGCTCAGCAGGCTTGTGTCCTCTTCATCTGCCCTACTGATGGTACAATCTGAAGTGGTGCAGCCAAGCACTCTGTTTTTCCTCTCTCTGACTCACTCAGGTACCCAAGGACAAGAAAACAACAGAGGAACCAAGGACATACATAAACATACATACATACATAAAGGAAGAAAAATGGGAGGGAAGATTTGATTTTCTTTATGCATTTGAGTCCTTCTTGCCATTTAATAATCCCCTTTTTTCCTTTTCGTAATTCTATTTTACTATACAGTAACCACAGGTGAGTGACAGCAAGGTCTACCGTCAGGGAAGGAGCAGCAAACACAAGGATGAACGTTTACTATGCATTCTTGTGCACAAAACGAAACCCCAAAAACCAATATACATTGCAAACCATTTAGATGGACATAACCCTTTGTAATATTGAAGGACATCCAAAAACCTGCTTTCTATTAATTGTCATTTTTTGCTATATGAATTTGAAAATAGATCTTGCTTCTAACAGTGTAGAGCAGGAAGGGAACTCTGGGTTGGAAAACACTGATGCTCCAGATCATAAAAGGTCACACAGAGGAAGCATTGAACCTACAGAATATAGTATGCTATAGAGAGATGGCAAGGCTGAATTGACAAAAATACTGTTCATTAAAAGGCAAGTCAGCAATACAATGGATACCAGTACTGTATACTAAATGTACATATGGGGCTACTGGAGAAACTGCTCCACTGAATTTCATATCTCAATCATCTGCCATTTCTTCTCTGACATTTCTTTTGTCTTTACTGCATTTACAGTTTCTCGGATTTGTCTCCTCAATTGTCTGATTTGTCTCTCCGTGCTGCAATTTACTTTGGATCAATGGTTATGCATAAGATAATGTAAGTAACATTAAGTTTTCAGTTGAGTTGAAATGCGGGCTGCTTTTTGTGCTTCTTGTAAATCACTATAGGAATGTATGATGGTGATCCAAGACAGCATTTTCAAGTTACTCACATGATGATGCTATGAATGATTATTCTCATTCACGATTAACCCGACAGTGGACTTGTTCACCACAAGTATGTCACTGTGATCATAATGCATGATAAAATCCCATCATTATCCCATTCCGAGTTTAGGTATAACTTCATTTGAGGTATATTAGCCGTACTTTAGACACCATATTTAAATGCTCCATCTCATTTAATTTTAAATAACAGGTCTGCCCCACTCTGTACATTAAATGTCAAAAAAACAAACAAAACTAACAAACTTTGAGCCAGATTGGGGCCAGACATTGTTTATTGGATTATTAATCCTGCTGTTCTGAGGAGCTAACATAACACATTTCCTTCAAACACACTTCAGATGTACTGAACTTAACTGAAAAAAATTGTTTCCACTGGACTCATCTTACTGTCATAAATAGGACCTAAAATCTTGCTTTTTAATTAGGAATCAATAGGCCATCAAGTATTCACAGGTCAACAAAATACATACACAATATTTAAGTAGTACCATTTCAAGATTAAATGCCTTACACATTTCCACATTCTAATCGCCACATAAATGCAGCATGGACTAAGTGTAGTATACTTTGTAAATAAAGTAGGAGTGGCATTAGAGGTTAGAGAATGAATACAGCATGGCAGCCATGGGTTTATGTGAGAGATATAGATTGTGAATGTACAGAAAATAAGAATAAATTAAACCTGCAGGCATGTATGAAAGGGCCATGCTTTTCGGACCAAGTTCGACCCTGTGGCCATGGAGACAACGCTGATCTGCAGACCCATAGTCGAGTTGGCCTATGCCAGTACCATTAGATGTCCCCGAAGTGCTTATCTCTCACTCTACCTGGCAGTAGTTAGCATTTAACATTAAGTTTGACTTTAAGGAAGACTGCAGTGAATAACTGTTTGTAAAACTAAGAAGAGAAAGGGAGACATTAGGCTGAGGCTTTACAAGGTGTTAACAGACAGCAGCGCCTGGGGGGGTTGGTGGTGGTGAGAATGTCTGGCTTTTTAACGGAGAGTTGTGGAGATATGAATGTTTCTTTTGCATTTTTTAGAAAAAATATGGACATGTGACAGATCGAAATGACGATAGATTGCAGCAAGGCACAATTTTGAAAATTTTTGTTTATATGCTGAAAAAATTCAGATCTCTGTGAATTTGGGCTGATATTATAAAATTTATATACAAATTGTTTTGTTTTTTTTGTAAGTCAGTCAAAAAACAAAAAACAAAAAAAACAAAACTTCTCATGTCGAAAATAGCTTCATGTATAGTGGCTGTTTGATGGCCAGAGGCTCAGTGAGAGCTGACATAAACCAACACTGATGTATGCATGCTTGCAGGCCAAACTGCAGACTATAGCATGATATATAGGCTTTCATATGAAGGTAGGTATGGGTCATAGAGACAGAGAAGGGGTTTGGACAGTGGGCGAAAATAAAGATATAATGTCTCCTAATGGTCAAAACCACAGGAAGGAAAGTATCTTAGACAAGGAGGCAGGGAGAGGCTATAAGCATCAAAAAGAGCTGACATGTACACACAAAGGGGCGCTTGGAAGATTCTAATTTAATTAAGTTCAGTTTGAAACATGCTCCGACCAGACAATCATGATTTACAAATGACTTTTTCTTTAATGTTATCAGGCACTTAGCCTCCCTGTTTCATTTATATTTAGCAAACACAGATTGAAGATTAAAGAAATCCTGTATTGCATGACTGACTTTCTCTTCAGATATTGACGGAATATAATATAAATGTACTTTAATAGATTTAGTAGAAATATTGATGTCTTAGTTAAAAAATAAAGAAAATAAAATTGATGATTATAAATCAGCGGAAATATTTGTACACATCTTTCCACCAAATATCAAGCAAAGCTCCTTATTCGATATGTTACACTACTCTAGTTTCCATCAAGTCATTCAAACCCCAAATCTGCATCAGAGCAATACCAGAAATCTGCTATAGCCAATCAAGAGAAATAGCAGACAGAAATCAACTGCATTATCTCACTGAATAATTTTCATACTTTCATTTTAACTTATCCATTTTGCCCTACATAGATGAAAACATGAGAGAGAAAATCATTTAAATATCAAAAAAGGGTAAAGAAAAACATCTACAGAGAGAAGTCAAAATCCTCATCAATAAAAGTCAAATTGGCTTCAGCAAGATGAGACTTGAATGAGCAAATGGTTCACAAAGGGGGCAATATTAGCACTTCAATGGTGTTGATTGATTTATGGCAGCAGGGATCAGGCTGAATTCACTCCTAGAGCACATGCACACACGCACGCACACACACACACGCATACAGACATAATGAACATTAATCAAAGGGAGCAGGTAGTAATCAGACAGAGCTTTAAGAGGCTAGCCTGCTAGTGCACAGCTGTGCCATTCACATCAACAAGCATCAGAAGCAGACAGATGGACAAAGCCACAATCCCTCAGCACTTTCAAAACCAGTAAGGCTCACAAGTTGCTAAAACCCCACATGCACTTACAAGTTTAATATTGTTTACCTATTCCTATTATTTAATAGTATTCCAAAGCAATTCACTTAAACATGCTCATTATATTTCAATAAAAGTATATTAATAATTATAGTAAAGATGTTATTCAAGAGCTGATCTCTAACTGCTTGGAGGACGATGCACAGTAAAATATCTCAAGAGCAGTTTCTGAAAAGGACAGGCTAAAGATGGGCTTTCTAATGCACAATTGCTAGCATCTGTAAGTGACATTAGATTAGCTAGCAAACATTAGCCAACCTCTAACTAAAAAGACACATCAAAAACACTTCTTTTTTTATTCCTTCCCTGTTCCCATCCAATGATTTCTGTCTACTCTCTCCCCCAGGAGCTCTGGAGACACAGTGCTGTCCTATGCCAACAGAAACTGAGTGTGGATTTTCCAGCACATGCTGTATTTACCTAATGCAAATCTGACTGCAAGTGGTGTGCATAGATGAGGCAGGAGGCATGTAGGCAGGGCATGCCAGTCCTGATTGTGGGCTAATGGTACATATGCAAATGAGGGGCCCAGTACCCTATAGTACCCTTTGCATATATACAATTTAGATTGTGACTGCATGTGTTCACAAAGGTGTGTGTCTGTGCTTTTTTACTTTACGTACACTGTGTCCCTGAGTCTGTGTGCTTTTGAAGCTTATTTTGCATTCAGCGAGCTGTGATATGCTGTCGACCTTTACAGGAAAAGAGGGGCCAATATACTACGACTACGTGTTTTGTGGTTCCAAATCTGCTGTTTAAACACTGTGAATGAAGTGAAGAGGGAGTGCTTCGCAGAGTTTGTGATCTTTCTGCTGTCTGTAAATATATGGGCAACAACAGAGAGAGTGATTATTTCAGAGTGTGTCTCTTGTTACTATGTGTTTGTGTTTCAGCAGATGCCAGACCCTTGGGTGGCATATGGCTGAGTGGCACAGCTATCAAACGGTCAGTGTTGTGGTGGTAAGTGTGTGTGCGTATCCATGTGTGTGACAAGCTGTACTGCTGGGGTTTGAGTCAGATTTGAATGTTCATCCACAATTAGAGCTTCTTTATCTACATCCCTTCTGACACACACACACACACACACACATATAGATCTGTAAGCATATATAAAAATAAGATACTTGAACGTGAGCAGAAAACCAGTATGCAAATATTTGTGAGGAGAAACTATTGCTGTTTTGTACAAATACACACACTTGCAAACAAATAAGAAGATATACAGTGCGTATATGTGTATATATATATATACATATAAATAGTAAGTTAATATAATAAGCAAGAAACTACATAACCAAGTCACTGCTGTTTTGCAGAAAATGCAAACATCTTTCAAGGGCAGCACAAAGTCTACACTGACACCTACTTTTGTGTTCCAGCATAAATGGAAATTGGCCTTCCTGTGATTAACAGAAACAGTTAATGTGTTGTCAAATTATAATTCAGTGCCCATTTGATTTTAAAAAACTATGCAGGTACTACAGAAAGGAGAGATGATGTGACACTCTACAGCATTTATTGCACATTACCATAAAGTGAGCTCTGGCAGAAAACAGCCACTGAGTGCACTGAAGCACAGCCGTAGCTGTGTAGCTGCTCTGCCTGTCTTTTGTGGTTGACGCTGAGGCTCTGACCAAATTTACAATTTTAAAGTTTAATTTGTGCGTAAATCTAAGATGCTATGGATAGTTTGCAAGCCATGCAGAGAAAGTTAGTCCATGAAAGACAGTGATTAAATTTCTCTATAACATAGATTGTATATGGAAACCAATGTGCATGACTGCGCATCACAGCATATACTGTAGTTAAAACAATATAAATAACTTTTAAATGCCTTGAGAGGCTGTTGCTGTGACCTTGTTTGTCACAACAAATCAATGTTTTCTCTTTACTTGCATCTGTTAATGGGCACCAGATAAAGAAAATATCAATGTGGATATTGGCCTGTGGTGAACTTGATACATAAACAAGCCTACTGTATATATCCAATAATAGCCTACAGCAGTTCTGCGATCTCCATATACTTGTCTGTTAAGGGGTACGCACTGTCATGCTCTCATATGAACACATGAACAGGTCAAAGCAAGAGAAAATGACTCCAAATTATATTAGATTAAGTAACCAGTCCGTGTCCTCCACGAGTCCTTTACAGTTCATTCAATTCAATTCATACTTGCCAGCGAAGGTTATTCACTCATGTCGTACGGTACATTAGATACATAAACAACTTGCGTCCTCTGTAAAGGCCCTAGGCATCCCATGAACCACTCTGCAAAGTCTTACTTACCCATGAAACACAGTAAGCTATCATATCGCACAATTTTTGAGCAAGCTTGTCGATTTCCTGTTACTGTACAAAACATAAAGAATTCCTTGATAATAAGCAGGACCACAATGGTAATGTCAAAGCAAATGGCAATGCAAAACAAAAATAACATCCATCTATTAGTACAACACACATTTTTAAAAATATGCACAGTAGATAGTAATTAAAAAATACCTGAAAACATACAACTACTATTGCAGTATTTACACCACATAAGTATAGGAAATTATTATACTTGAGCTATACACACAACACCAAAAAGTTCTATTTCTATAATTGTATACACATAGATTTCAAATGTGGATGGAAGAATAGATTATGCAGTGTATAATCAGCAGTACTGTAACATAACCGTGATGGGCCTGATCTCACCATGGACAGTGGCTGCTGTTGGTACTCATCAAAGGCTGGAACAAGTGCCTCATTTCATCTTAATTCAGCCGACACTAATGAAACAACAGACACTAAGTTGATAAGCACAGAACAGCCATTAAAAAAAGCACAGGACATACAGCATAAATGGATGAAAACATACCACCTGATCAAACAATCACCTACGTACGTAGAATTCATCATTCGCCATCAATGGCAAGGGACAAATTTTTATCACAGACGCAGATTACAGTAGGTGAGCAGGCCACCGACTTATTTTTGACCCATTATGTTCCTGATATAGGTCTTGAGATTCAGTTTTAGAAAAGAGCGCGCTGCTGTGCAGTTGTGTAACAGTTGTGAGGATGAGAGGCCACCATTAAGCTATGTACCATGATTAACATCGCATAGCCATTCACAGTTGATGGTTTTGCTATTAAAGATTTGAAATCAGTTAGTCAGAAAAATGTATTAATGTTTGCTATAGTGCCTGGTGAGGCGCTGTGTGTCCTGATGAAGTGCATCATTCCACGCACAGGGCAGTATGTACCAGGATGGATAGCTTGAAACAGGTTACTGATTTTGTGCATGGAGGTGAACTTCTTTGAACGCTGGCTGATACTCATGTCCAGGCTGGCACTGAACACATACTGTAAATTTTGAAATGGTTCACACCATCCGCAAAGCTCTCATCTTCACAGAGTTCATCAAAGCGATGTTTCACTCTTCTTTTGCATATTTCCACAAATTTGTGCTGCGCTCCTCACCTGACTGCAAAATTCTGACCTATGGGATCATGGTTAAGGCCCCAACACCTTTTGGGCCTGTGGTGCAATGCACTGGATGCACCCACATAATCATTCCTGTGACAATCAGCATTTTAATGTTGAATAAACCTCAGTAAACGTCAGTGGTCGGTGGGAGAATTGGCCTCCCCACTTCTGTAAACAAATTAGTTTCCTGGTCATTCAGACCAGGACTTTATTTTTTTACTCAACATTTTATTCCCTCACTCTTTACCTAATTAGCATATCATTTAACAGACATTAACACAATTTGCATAAACCAACTATCAGAAGCGTAGCAGGCCCATGCACCAATTTTAAATTAAAATGACCTAGACTTCCCCCAGTCCCTCACTCTCTAGTCTCATTCTCTGTCATATGTCTCAATCAGTCACATGTACAGTATTTCTGTCATATTGTTAAACTAAGTCCGGCTTTGAAAGTAAGGAGTAGTACCCTGAGGGCTTGTCACACAACTTGATGACATGAGGCTTCTGTTGAAAGAAAACAGGGAGGATCAAATGCTCAATGGCCACCTGTGTGTGTGTGTGTGTGTGTGTGTGTGTGTGTGTGTGTGTGTGTGTGTGTGTGGGGGGGGGTTGTTCTTCAAATTTACTCTGTAATTTGAAGTCTCTTGAACTGACGACTTGATTGTAATATTTCCATAATGTATAAGGCGCTGCTTAAGAAGTAAAAATTGAAGCCAGAAACACATAACAAAGAAAACAAAGGTTCCCAGCAGATGTTGTGCAGTAAAATTAATTATTGGAATTAATATGTCTGCTTTTGTAAACACATTTTGGCATTGATAGGTCATCTTTATCCAATTAAATAGCGACTCTAGACACCTTATCTTTTAAGTAAGCCCAAAGCCCAAATGTTAACTCCCACTTAGCCACAGAGAGCTATTATAGCTGACAGTGCTGAAGCTGTCCCTTCTCTCAGCGCCACAAGTTCACTGACAATACAAGAGTGCCTAAAGTGCTAGCTTGGAAAATTTGAGCTTGGGGGTGGAAAATGATTTTTTGCTAATAATTCAATTCCAAAATTTGTTGGTTGCTGTTTGTAGCAACCTTATTAAAAGTTCTTAATACTACTTTGATGCTCAAACGAAGTCCAAACAGAGACCATTATTTAAATTTTAGAATTTAAGTAAATAATAAACTCTAATATAAATCTAAAGAAAGCTGTGACATTTTCTTTAAATGGACTTGGTAATTCCAGCCAAATATCTTTCAATGATTTAAAATTTGTAGGTATGTTGTTGGAGTTCAGTATGCAAGTTAGTGAGTAACTTAATCGAGCTGAATTAGCGGCAAAGATTGTTGAATTTACAAGTGCATAACATCAAAATAGATTTTTAAAAATCAAAGTCACCTTTTTTTCATTGTCTGCATAGTATGCTTATTGTTATCGATAGAAAATATTTTAGAAATTAGACAACTGCCACTTATAAAAATTAGTCTGATGACACTCATTCTCATCCCTAGCTTGTCATATGTTTCTGTTTATCATCAAGCAAAAATGCAGAGAGGTTTAATATCCCTGTGGTAACATCGCCCTCGTTGGTATCGAAGGACTTGAACAGATGATGTAGTATGATGTTCTTTGCAAAGCAATAATCTGCCAAGAGAAGTGGACGTTCACACTCATGTCTTTGACCAAGGACCTCGGACTTCACATCCCAAAATCAAGTCATGTCACAAAACCTAGCACCGTTAGTCATTTCCTAAACCAAGTAGGTTTTGGGCCTAAAGTTAACCGCAATAATGAAGCATGAGTCTTTGCACATTGACCAGAAACACTCAACGGAAGGTTTACCGCATTGGCTGGCAACACAAAAGTCTTCCTCGTGTCACTAGGTAAGATGTGAAAGGCTCCTAAGCGTGTATGTGATGGGATGATAGCAGGTTGCAAAATCATACAAGTGGTAGGTTACATGTGGTCTTTCTCAAAGCTGTTGGCTTCTTGTAGTGCTCCAGTGACCTCCTCTTGACTCAAACTCAAGAGTGTTGTAGCTGAAATATTGTTGAACTGCCTGATGATAATGATGATTCTCGTGACTTTGGGCTTCATTTACCAAAAATAATGTTCTTTTCTCCCTGCATAACAGTATCTGCATGGCTCAAATCCGGTCTGTGTATGTGGGTTTGTCATCCTCATTTCTTTCATAGACCTTGCACCTACTCAGAGATTTAATGACTTTTTTTATCAAGAGGTCTACTAAAATGTAAAAGGAAAAGGAAAAACATAAACAGGCTACAGTCCGTGTTGGAAACAGAACAGTGTGAATGGTTATCATAAATGGAGACTGACAAAAGACAATGAAAACAAAGAGCGAAAAAGATAGAAATAAATAGGGAGACAGACCGGCTCCAGTGATCTCCTCTCATGCAGAAGTGATGCGCTGCCTTAAGCGGAGTCTTTTCCAGGAACTGTAGCATAAACAAATTAAGTCACACTATCCCCACAGCTCTTTGCATGTGCATGTTTTTTTAATTTGTTTAAGTTCTTTAATCTGTGTCTTCTAAATCCTTCAGTGTGTTGGTTTCACGTGTGAGTTAGTGTGTAAGCACGATGTGCGTATATCTGTGGTGTGATTGATGTGCCTTTGACACAATGACGTGTCTTTTCACACATGTTTGACTATTTAGTTCATTTTGAGTGTCATACTCTGAGGCGATGTGTATATAAGTCACTGCAAGGCCACATAGTAATCATATTGTAAGGAGAGTGTTGTTGTTTTGTTTTTTTCCCATCAGGACAACACATGTAGTGACAACAAGTCCTCAAGCTAAAACAAAGCTAAGACACAAGCAGTGCATTTAATTTCCCATCAGCAACCACAGTATACACTATGGGATAACTGTGTCCTCTGACAACTATGTAACCTTTTACACATCTGGCACTAGCTATAAGTCAATTCAGAGAAATGATAAGGGCCCAGGCTGGTTATTTCACTGTCAGCTAAGCTGTCAGTTGTTTTTAGCTCATATTAGTTAGTAGATATTGTAACAGAATTTTGCCATTTATGCAGGCAAAATTTTGCTTTTGGGTTTCTATTGAGCCCCGTGTGTTTATTCACTTTAGTGTGTATAAATAAAACAGGTATAGTCAAACAAACACATGTACCTGACAGTCAGACAGTTGAACCAGGAGACAAGACAGCAGACAAATAAAATTACAGGTGTGCACTGTAAATTAATTTAAACTACAATTTAAGTTACAATATTTACCACACATGATTCAGAGTGAATGATCCCTCCAATGACTAAGTTGTGAGAAAAGCCATGACAAACATATTATTCATATCAAAAGAATAATTTTGTTAATGAACTCCAACCCTCCACCACAAACCAAGTCACTTGCTTTGTCATTGTACAAATATTTCTGGACTTAACTGTAGATAACTATCTTACTCTGCTGACAATAGGACCATTAGTTCGCCTGAAACCCATCAAAGAGCCTCACCTGTACTCATTCTCCTTCATCTTATTTACTTATATCAGAGCAAGGGATATAACCACAGATGAAAAAAGATGTTTCTTAAGTCAAAAGAAAGAGTAAATCCTGGTTTGCTGTTTGCTGTTTTATGGGCTTGAAATCCACTTTGTCACAGGCATGACTTCAAACAAGTGTAACTTGCTTCAACAAGCCTCAGTCATGTATCAACACTCAAGAAGAGACAAGAAGCAGGGAAGGGTAATGAAATAAAGGCAAGAAGAAAGAAATGAGCAATGTGAGGACAAAAAGTGACAAGAAATGGAAGACTGATAAATCTGTGAGACACAAGTATTGAGTGCAAATCTAGGCTTTTAATCGAGGCAGTGGCTTTTTTATCCAATCGCAAAAAATGTGCACACAACTAAAAAGAAATTTAAGATGATGGGGAAAAAAGACACTGTCAAACCAGCTGCACTTGGTGGGTTACAGCAAGTTCAACATTCTGAGAAAAGCTGAGAAGAGAAAACATTTAAATGTTCTGACTGATGGGCTCTTTTGTTTTCATCATCTTGAACAGAAGCTATTTCAGCGATATAGTGATGCCTTTCAACATAGTACCAACCACAGTACTGTCCAAAAGGCTTAGGCCACCATCAATTTTGTTATTTTCACTTTAAGTCTTGATGAACATCCTAATTTATTTCTCTGTCTTGTTTTTAGGATCCAACTAGACAATAAAAAATATATATACAATTTTCAGAACAAAATGGCTTCTCCAGGCAAATGTCCTCACCCCATAATATTCTTTTCCCTTGATCTTGAGTCCTGTCTTTGTGAGCTTTAGTATATCTTAGTCGTTTCACCCATTTCACCTCTGAAAAAGTGGTTTCTTGATCAAGCTTCTTTGGCTTATAGAACTTGGCATTCTGATGTAGCTGCCGGATGCTGAACCAGACCCCCGCTGGACTTCTTCCAGTCTCTCAAAGGAGACGCTCTGATAAACTAGATTTTTAAAGTTTTCTTGGCCTTCCGCTCCATTGTATCCCCCTTGACCTCATTTCCTGTTTTTAAATACTACATACATTATTCCTGTATTTTTTTTGGTTGTAATGCAATAAAGATAACAAGAAATAAATACATGAGGGTTTTACAACATTAAAACAAAAAACCTAATAGTGATGTAAGACTTTTACACGGTATTGTGTGAGGTAATTATGCATTAAAGGACAAATAACAATAATTTGGCCTGGGTTCAGTGTTTAGCTACGATTTCTACACCAACAAATCATCACTTAATACAGAAAGTAGTTATTCCATATTGCTAGTATAAAACAACATAGCACAGATCTATGCAACAATACGTCACTTAGCTAATAGTTTTGCAAAATATTTCACTATAGTGACTTATAACCTCTGTGTTATGGAACATTGCTTTAGTTTACATTATATTGACTGATTTTTACATCTTCCCGACAATGTAATGTCAATGTTATTTCATTTTGACCTCATATATTGTTCTATATTTAAACTAAAAAAAGCAGGTAATTTGATTTGAGGTGGGATTGACCTGAAAGTTCTCTCAGAAGTAAAATGTGACTAAAAACATCTAGTTAAAAAAGTTATAAACTAAAACAAAAGAAAAAACATTTCAGTTTTAAGGCTGTCCATTTGTGCTGTCATTAGGAGCATCTAGGAAGCATACAGGGGATTTATTTACAGCAGCTGACCCTTATTAGTCTCAATAACACTTACCACGATACCCTGCTAATGTAAACATCCCAGTGAGCAGAAGTTCCAGGTGAATGTTTCCACATTGCCAGGGCTTTTTATTCAAGGCATCATCTATCGATCCCTGTTAATTACAGCTATTTATTAACCCAAAACAACCAATTAACAGGCCTTCAGCACAACAAGGAAACACACTAATCTATATGCAACACATTGAGAGATGACTCTACCAAAGATTATTAAAAAAATGAAAAATGAGGCCCACAGATGTGACTAGGTGTCAAATTTGAAAAGAGTCTTTGTTTTCTTTTCTCCAGTTCGGTCCCATAAATATTCAGTTAATTGTTTTGTTTCCCCTGAGGTGCTTGTTTCTGTTCTTTTGTCTCACTTTCTCTCCTTCACTATGTGAAAGCTCCAACTGTTATCTTTCAGTGATTCTCTTCTTTATTCTCCAAATATGTCTGGGTGATTTTGGAGAACAGTAAGTAATGGTGTTATTGTGCTCATATTGGGAGTATGTCAAAGTGTTACAGAGGCTAAATAAAATCAACAATACATATGTATATCTTTCCTGATTCAGTGCATGCTGTACATAAGACTGTTTTCCGTTATCTTAATGAGGATAAGTATATTTCTTACTTAAATTCAGAAAAAGTTACATTAATATGAATATAATTCTTGTTTTCGTGTTATATTTGAAAACAAAATTTAAAAGTTATATACAGAAGTCACGTTATTTGCAAAAAGTTATAATATATGTTATCATTTACTTTAAGTAGTTAATACAGCTACCACAATCATGACAATCAATTTGACATGCATTCCAGAGCATTTAAACAATACCTTGGTTGACAATACAAACAGAATGTTTTAAGAACAGATCATAGTGTGCGAGAACACGGATGAGGTTAAGTGAGCAAAGAGGAGAATTTTGAATTAACTATTTACAGCTCTTTCTACCTTAGGAATGCTACAGCAGCAGTTCTGCTCCCCTAAACACAGCTTTTAGTGCAAGAATCAATCTCATCAAACATCCAACAAAAGCCTAAAGAACCATGATTCAAGATGCTCAGAATCTACAAAAATTTTCAAAAAACTGTTTCTGGATTACAAAGACAACCACTATTTTTTCAGTGTGACAACTGGGAATCAATCACACAAACATACAAGGATCAAAATAAGGCTAAAATTCAATAAACAAATGATTCTATTTTTACTGTTTTCATTTAACTTTAGATTTTCTTTTGCACACACACGATCAAACACCAACATACACTTCCTGCAGTCGATTAATGCATTACTTTGCCTCCCATGCTGTTCCCCAGTTTTGGAACTTTGCTATAATGAGAATAAAGCCTTTACTGTATTGTAGTAAATTCACATTTGGCCCTAGACACACACACACCTCATTTCTAGGGCCAATTGCGCAGTATGTGTGTGTACAGCATGCATGTGTGTTTGCTTCTTTCATCATGTGCACGTCTGGAGTGTAAAGTCACTAGTCTCAAAGCTGTGTTACGTTTACAAGCACACAAAAAACCAGAACAAGGCACCTTAAGGCAGGAAAATCAATTCAGTGGTTTACTTAAAATGTTTAAATGAAACTCGTGTACATGGAGCTAATTTCTGACTTAAATTAAGTTGTTTCTGTATTTTACACAGATTCTAAACATTAGTGTTATTAAGGGCTGGGTTCATATTTGACATCTATAATTTCAGTGAAACCAAAAATAGCTTTCAACTCCAATACATCTCAAAATTCTAAGCTTTTTTTAAAATTCTGAAATCATCTATTGTAAACGCACCATGTAAACATACGTCAATCGAGCACAACAAAGCTCTGAAAACTGAGGAACCATCATCATTACCTCATTGCAATGTAATTGTCTGCTAGGAAACCTTGGGACCTGACATTCATGGGGATTTTACTGAACGTACCAACCACCTCCTAATAGCGCAGACAAAATACATCCACTCATGGCAAAGCTAATCCCAGAGACTTGAGGTACATGACAAAGAACCCAAGGCATTGGCCTTCACACTTGCTGTTCAGAACTTCAGGTGTGCTGAGTCTGTCAACTGCTGACTTGATAACTCACACAATGCAGAGAAATACAGAAACAGAAAAAAAATATTCTCTAAACATAGGTTAGTCAGTAAGAAAAAGCTTTTGTTTTTTCAATGCTAATTTGAATTGACTGGACACATTTGACAACAACAACAACAACAAAAAAAAAAAATTCTTATTCATTTTCTAATACAGTCAACCGGTTATAATGGAAACATTTAAAGACATTATTTAAAATGTTTTAGATTTCCCCATTCGATGAAATTCCCTTTCATCTGACTTGGCTGAAATACTGTGACAATGAGTGACATTGTGCAAATGATGAATCCATTTATTGAGAAAATGATGATAGTATTATGTATCTATGTGTATCTATTTTTATCTTTTATATTCAAAGAAATCATTTTATGTCAATTCAATTACAACAAGATGAATCCTATACCAAATAATGGTGGACACTTGGGATGGTTTGCCTTAATTTTTTAAGTCAAATAATTAAAAAGCATCAAAAGACCCCATACTGGTTAGGGTTAAATTAAAACATTCTACAGTCTGGATCCATATCAAGGAGGAACAATATATTGTGGAAACCTACCTTGTGTTAAATCTGAATGGCGGAAAAAGCTTTTGAGGGAGCTTTTGAGTTACAGATACAGACAAAAAGACTAACCGGGCACGAATGCAATACTCCTGTGTTTAACACGTTCAATGAATTAAACTATGGGGCCTTTACATTTTAAGACCTCTCAGGATGTCAATTAAGTTTGAGTTATTTACAAAACATGTATAGTTTTTTTCTTTAAACTTTGGACAAGTGCAGAACTTGCAAACATGCATTGCTCAAGATAAGAGCTCTGCAAATACAATGTAAAATCAATAACCAAATGCAAGATTTCAAACAGTGTTAACAAGTAATTTACAGTGTGAGATAAGCTCTCCCCAGAGGGTTAAATGAGAAGCTAAAGTAGCTAACAAAGGAAATGGTGTAGCTTACATCTATCGCGGCTAAAAGAATTAATCCCACAGAGATTGGCTGAGTTGGTATTCTGTCTTGACAAAGTATGTGCAACTGTGAATGTGTGATATGGGGATAAGCTGAGCTTTAAATACGAGAGGTGAAAGCAGAGGGCAATCTTGAGAGATAAACAACATTAACAAACACTAAATAACTCTTTCCTGTGCCTTGATCTCTTCTTTCTTTTGCGTTTACTAAATAAAAGCCACACAGTTTGAGTCAGCAGGGCTGTTTGGTGGAACGTGGATGGAGTTGAAATCCCCTAACATCAGAGGAGATTGGAGTGAAGGTATAAAGGAAGAAAGTCCAGGTTTTAGCCTGCAGCTTGAAACATGCATCTGAATTTCCATATAAATTGTGGCAACTATTGCTTAATCAGACTTGTAATTTTTCTAATGGCAGGCTATGTTTAGCAATCAGTCACAAACAATTGCTAGGGCTTATGAGTCTGCATACATGCATACATAAAAACATATATTTTAACTTACACAGCCAGCTCGAATGACAATCGAAACACTGAAACAACTTGCACACTTGTGGCAGTAAGTGCAAGCTGTGCAGACAAAATAAAAGATAAATGCATAGATACACACAGTACATGCATTAATAAATAAGCTTTGATTGCGCTTAGCCGTGAGTGATTACAGACCCCTACAGAATGCCCGTGATTAATGATAACCCCCGGTTAATGGCCAAGCTGATCAGAGACTAGTGAAAATCAGTCCTGCCATGCATTTACAGGCTCAACAGAAAGGCATTATCAATGAACAACTTTACCATAAAACTCTAAATGAATACAGTAGAACAGAGTTCTGTTAAAATTAAAATGTTCTGTTCAAATTCACTATAGCGTTCTAGGAATGTAAAAAGTAGTGACGTGAGAAAATCCTGAATCAACTGTCCAACTGCAAAGTGTCCATGTGTAAGTTTTCTGGTAGTTTTCTCGTTGTTTTTTTGGACTAAAAAGCACAAACAATACAATCATGTTCTGGTGGAACACTGTCTAAAGACCGAGGCACATCAGCCGGAAATCGGCCATCGGGAATATCTGTGAGTGTTGGTCGACTT
>KV751343.1:4864754-4932523 GCA_001698575.1 Mola mola
CTAAATGTTAAAAATATTCTTCTACGAGGGCAATCAGATAGTACATGATGTGACTGGATTAATTCTGACAACTTTTATTTACAATACATAGGGAAAAATGCAAGGTTACAGATTAGACTGAAAACACACTCTCGCATTCTATGTAGCAGTAATATATGTGGGAAATCTGAGCAGAGTAATACATTTATTTGACATTTAATATCTAAGTTTTATTCTAAAAATAATGGGAATAATGTGCCCTACAGCATGAAAAAAATGTGAATATAATGTAAACATTTCAGAGCATCCGGGGATCTAACTCTCCGATGTTTCATCTTTAGCATTAATGTGAGAAGGGACAGAGGCTTCATCTCCCGAGGACATAAAGCTGCACACTAGCTTTGGGTGAATCGAGAGGCTAGATGAAACTGAGTCTTTAAAGCGGAACTTCAAACAAAGTCTTTTGAGAATAAAACTCGCACTTTCTTTTTACTTGAGATTTCCACAAATAATGCACGTACAGTTCATATAGATGAACAGTGAAGTGTGTCTTAAGGGCGATTTTAAGAGCTTGAGTGCAGTAAGAAATGCTTGTTTTAGGTGTCATTTAGTGTTTTGGTAACGGTTTGTAATGTGCAACACAATAAGAGGCATTTTTGTTTTATCGAAAAGCATCAGATCAATTTCATGAGCTTTTTGGGAAATTTGCAATCACATAATTTAACTCCAGGAACAATTTAAACCTTCTTCAAAGACCACGTTTACAAAACACCACACACAACAGAGAAGAGAAATGACTATTAGATTTATGTTCAGGAATATAAAGTAGCAGGTACAACACATTACACTCTCACACAGTTCCTAAATTCTGTAATTCAGAAGACGACATGTTCATAAACACTAAATATCTAATTCGGATAAAAACCTGTTATTTTTTCAGTTCACATTCTCTGCTTGTGTTAGGTGTTTTTATGAACTCACCTATATACTAGTGCATGTGTGTTTCAGCTGTAGTATGATTAGTGTGCCTGAATGTGTGTGTTTTAGCGTGCAGGAAGCAAAGATCCATGCCTGCCGAAGTACAAACGTGATTCCTTTTATATCTTTTTAATTACTGTGTAACATATAACAACAGCAGTACAAGCACAAACCCCTCTATAGGTACAAACTCTGGAGAAAAAAAGAAACACGAAAACGCGGCAAGTTAAAGTTTGGATAAATGAGACGATACCTGCCACCTTAATTACCTACACTCTCTCTGCAGCAAGCTGCCGTCCTTTTCATATAGCACTTTTCATGTGCTATGATAGCATGAATGCGGCCACATATGAGGATCAATAGCCTAATATGGTAAAAAACTAAAAAAATTAAAAAAATAAAAATCAAATTGAAATGAAAAATAAAATCTGAATATATATTTTGCCCTTGTTGTCACTGGTATCGAGGGTTTGTCCTGTTCCAGTTCTTTATATAAGAACTCAGCATTCAAGCACACAGAAACACACTGTTGTCACTAGGGGATCATCACCAAGTTTGGCTGAAGAAAGGCAACTTCAGATCACTGTCATGTTAACTCCATAATGTACAAGCGCGCACACACACACACACAGGAATATACACTTGTACACACAGCTCTGGAGACTTACCTTCAGAATTAAATCTTACAAATACACACTCACAATGTAATCATGAACAAGCGCTTGAACTGTCCTCATCCACTAGATTGCTGACAAGAGGAGTCGATCTTTACGAGACAACCGACTCATCACAGCCATAAAGACAATATTGTGACCTATTTGTACTTCTGATGTCAAGTGAAGGTGCAGAGTCTGAATGAGGCTGAGAGCTCATGCCACAAAAGAAATAATATACATATACAGTATATAGATAAGGGCAAAATAAAATATGGTAAGCCAGGGAAGTGATCCAGGACAAACAAACGTGGAGGACATCTTACCTTATGGTCATAGGGGTTGTAAGAGTGGAAGAGTTGTGATAGTTCTTTAGTCCTCTGCTTCTTCTGTAGGACAAATAAAGATATATGAGAAAGTTAAAGCTTAAAGGCAAATCAAAGGGTACATTCATAATTCATGCAATGAAAATTAATTGAAAATATTTTTTTCTTATTATTACCTTACTTTCAACTATTAAAACGAATATTACTTTACTATTACTTTATAACAATGATTTAATGCCCGTGTGCTCAGAGGTTTTGCTTTCACCAATCTGAATGTGTCTCTGAAAATGGAAACTGGGCAAAATAATTACCTGTGTCATTGCTCTTCACAATGTAAAAACAATTTTTTTCTAGACATTTTTCCAAAATACATAATGTGTTGAATGTTGTTTCTTGGCAGCTCTTCATCTTTGAAGATCCATCCATTTGTCTGGCAGAAATAACATAGTACAGATACAAACACTCTATGCAGTAGCACAGTTTTACTCATTAACTCACTGTGTCACTTAAACAAGAACAAAAAAAAAATGGACCATGGCTGATAACGCCTACGGTAATTCATTAAATCTACAAAATATGGAATGAACAGACAGGGGAAAAAATACATCTATTTGCCCACTAGCTGTGGCAGAAAGTATTTCTCGTTTTTCTCATTTTATTCCTGCTCAAAGTCTGGCCTTGACCTTGCATGTCCTTAATGTAATGAGATGCACAAGCATGAGACATGACTGTTTGATGTGTGGCAGTTGTTAATGCAATCAGTTACATGAGACCCGCGCAGTTACAAAGAGTGCTAATTAGCACGCTGATTAGGCCATGTCTGGCTAAGGGGGAAGGATATATGTGTATGCTATTGTGGCTAAAGGGAATATGCATTTATTGCCATGCTCTCTCTTCCTTCCCTCTGTCTTTTTCAGTGTATGTTAACCGCTGAATTCAGTGTCCTAGGGCCACATCTGTACACACAGAGCAACAGCCTACTGTACAAGTTGCTCATCATAGCGAGATAGACAAATACAGCTTGAGGATGTGGACAAAGAAGGACACAGAAAAGGAAGAGGAATGTATGAATATGTACAGTATATGTGAAAACGTTGAAAAGTTACAGTATTAAGAAATTATATCTTAAAGGCCAAGGTAAGTGAAAAGAACAGCCGAAAAGAGAAAAGTGAAGATAGCAAACGTAAGGGGAGAAGAGTGAAACAGTAGAAGTGTTTAAATTGGGTGACTGCACTCTTTTTCCTCGGGCAACAACTGATTCAAATCTGTTCTTCTCAATCTCTAGTGAGGCCCATCCGTTCGTCACATCATCACTCCTTGCCTTCCTCTTTATTCCTCCCATCTGTGCATACATCACTTTTTTTCTTCCCCATATATAGTCAAGCCATTTCGAACACATTCTCTGTCCACCAAGGGCTCTCGTGATCCACACAGTCCTGTAATCATCAGCCCTGTCCTTCTACTGACCTATCACGATTGTTTTCACCTGATTCCATCTTGCTTTCTCTACCAAAGGGCTCTCCAGGATCTCTAAATCCTCTTGTCTCTCCATTTGCCTTTTCACATTTCCATCGGTGCTCTTCCTCTCCCTCACTCCCTGTGTTTTTCTCTAGTGAAGGAATACTCACCGTAATCATTCTCTCTCCTCTCTTCTCACCCATCCTCCCACCTTTACAAGTTTGTCCCTCCACAATCTCTCTCTAACTCACTCTCTCTCTGCCTGGAGCACCTTAGGTGAGAGCAATTCTCTCATCATTTTTCCTCAACCCCATTCTCTCCCCTCGCTTCCATCCCTTCATCACTCCCAGCATCGCTCAGTATTTGTCGAGGCTCGACTGTGTGCGAGTGTGTGTGTGGAACAGTCAGATGCAACCACAAGTGAGGATTTCTCCACCATCAATGAGCTCCCAGCAGAATTTACCCAGCACACATGCATACACCAAACTGTTACAAAGATGCACACACTCATACAAACACATGGTGCGCACTCGACATGGACAACAGTGTAAAAACATGCCAGAAACGAGGTAATTCTCAGGCCAACAAGGAAAAAGAGGGGAAAGAAGTCAGCTAGCTGAGACTAAAATGAGACAGAGAGAACACAACAGATGAAAGAAGAGACACAGATGGTGAGACAAATCAAGAAATCAAATCCTACTAAAAAAAAAAGGGGAAACCTCGCCCTATAGCGAGAAATACTATTCTTATAGTTTTCTAAAATAATGTTACTACTTACATTGGCATTTGGAGGTTGTGAGATCCTCAGTTTTAATCCCTGCACTGGTTACAAAAATCATGCCGAGGGGAGGTGAATGTGAAATGTTCTCATTATACCACAACGGCTACAGTGGGAGTGCCCTTGAGCAAAACTCAAGTTGCACCTGTGGAGCTAATCAGCAAAAGCCTGCACTGGTGAGCCGCAGAATGTGAAGTAAGGTGGAATTAAAAGACCACACACACTCTGTAAAGATGAAGTACATATTTAGACAAGCAGGATGACTTTTTTTTAAAAAAAAAACAAAAACAACATTTTCAATATTTTGTCAACCTGGATTGCAGTCACATAAACTACAAAAAAAAAATGACTTTGTTAAATCAAATCTTTTCCCTTACATCCAATACTTCTCAGATATTGAAGTAGTAAATAATGGTCTCTCTGACACAATATTTACAGAAAAATCCAACATTAATTAAAACTTTGTGAACATATTCCCATGAAAATGCAACTGTAATCTGTCTGAAATACAGGCTTAAATTCTACATTAGAACAGTGTAGCGTTCACACAGTCTGAGAACTTCCTAAATGCCTAATGTTTATGTAGTCATGTGTTTCTCATAAAGCCAGCATTACATTTCCTGTTTCACTGTATCTTTAATTTTAAGAGATTTATTAGTGTGCTGCAAAATAATGTGTCTGTATATACTGTAGGGGTGTGTGTGTGTGTCTGTGTGTGTGTGTGTGCGCATGCATGCATGTTAATCTAGCATGCTATCAAAGTTAGTTTGTGCAACTGTGTGTGTGTCTGTAATCCTGCCACCTTGGTAATGACGAATGTTACCATTATGTCCATCTGTGGTGATTGCCAGAGACAGATTCTGCGTCTAACAATAAGTGACATTTTATGACATTATATATACACCTGTGCTCCAGACTCTACACTTTTTTAGAGTTAGTCATGCGGAAGCGTCATTACACTGACCAAGCTAATGTTTGCTGGTTTATAGGTCTGATTAGATGAAATATAACAACTAAATCTTTCGAAAGACAACTATTTTTAAGGAAACACAAAAAACCCTGAAGAGTTCTTATTTTGTTTCTTTTGAATGGAAATCTAAAAACATAAACACTTCCAGCATAGTTGACCCATAGGCTTATGCACAAAACCATGGGGCTACATTGAGGAATGACTAATGACACTTAAACACAAGAAACAAACTGGTTTCCTGAGTGTCATACCTGTGATCTGCCACACAACCCCTACCTCCACCTTCAGGAGCTTCTTGCTTCAGAGTTCATGTCATTCTATGCCATGTGTTCAAGTAGTACAAAAATGATGTGGTTGACTTGATCACTTGTACATTAAATCCTTGTGTGTCTGAATGTGTCCTAACGGGCCATCATGAAACATTAGTAAATGATGAGTTGGGGATGAGAACAGGCTGCTGCTGTACTGTGAAAGAGAGAGTCATCTGACTTAATCAGAATTGTTTGAGCTCCTTTGGCGAGGTTAACAGATGTTCATTTTACATTAAAAAAAGGACTTCTGTGTTTGGAACTGGGCATGCACTCATGACTAAGGTCAATACAAAATGCTCAGTGCGAGACTCTGACAGAAGGCATGTCATGTCCTTCTGTCTATTTGAGCAATAGTGTGAGTGTCAATATGCCTGTTTGTGTTGTTGGGCAAGGGAACAGTGATCTTGCCTTTGTTTGTGCTGTATGTGCTCGTGGCTAACCAGTGTCTGTTTGTCTTCCCCTAATGACAGGCAGATGTCAGTGCTATAGAGCCTACACCCACAGCTGTGTGTGTATATTTCTCCAACAAGAATAAGGCTCAATCATTGTGTAGTTATGTGCCTGTGTGTGAAGTATTAACACTTCGCAAAGTATCAAGAGTCTCTCGCACTGATGCCCTTCATTTCTGTAAGTCATCAAGTTCAAGATGATAAGATGAAAGGATTTGGAGTTATACCATGGGTCTGTAAACTATGATCACAATTCACAAATATTTCATAAACTTTGTGTTTTCATCTTTTCATTAAGACGTATATTCAGGTCAGTAAGGCAGTTTCATACAGTGGCTATAATCATTACATATCTTAATAACTGTGCAAAATCTGTCAGTGTTCTTTAGTCAGTCATGTCTCTGTCTAGTTAGTTTTCTGTTTCCTGTGTTGTTTTGGTAGTGTATGGTCACATCCTTGTCTTCCTGTCAAATGTTTCCCACCTTTGTGTCTTACCCACCTGTATCTCAACAGTCATCAGTCCTCTGTGAATATAAGCTGTGTTCCTCTACTCTCTTGTTCCATTGTGACAGCGTTCCAGCAAATCTCTTTGTGTTTGTTCTGTTCCTCGTGTTCAGACCTGTTTGTTCTTTTGAGCAGAGTTTTTGCCTGGCAGTTTGGAAACCTTTTCCTATGCTGATTGCCTACTCATGTACCAACCTTGATCAGATTGAATCAACTTTTATCAACTTTTCCCCGCGTCAGTGAGGCCAGTCTGCACCTGGTCTTGATAAATTTAGCATTACTGGAGGAAGTGTGAGCTTGTTTTTTTCAAAATGCATTTGTTTTTTCTTCAACTCGTTGTTGAAAAGTCACAATTGTTACCTTTAAAATATAATTTTTATGTACCGCAAAGTGCTAGATGTTATTAGTAAGTTTGTAATTAAATATTTATTCTAGATATTCTGAATATACTACATTCTCTCAGCGTACGCCTGTACTGAGACCTACACCCCACAGAGCATTGTTACCCCATCTCTGCAGTGACTAACATACTGATGACCTATTCATGCATTTGAATGTGGCAAGCAAAAAACACAGGGATCATTAAAATGCAATATGCTATCCCATTCATTATTATATATAGTGGGTATACTGGGTCCTCATTAATCAAGTTTAGGCTTTCCTACCTCCAGTCTGTGACTTAACCATTAACTCTACCTTAATACCTGTTAGACTGCTTTTGGTCAAACGTTATCTCCCCTGATAAGCGAGAGAGAGTGTCACTGCTGGAGACACAGGGGGGAAAGCCACGCATGTGTGTGTCTGCCAGTGTTTGTATGTCCAAGCGTAGATAAATTATTGTGAGCCTAGGAGATGGAGTTACTAGCGTCCGACCAGATGTTTCATTTTGACAGCTGCCGCACTGGTGCCTTGTGGGTAATGGAGTTCTTAACCAATTACAACCTGGGGAAATTAAAAACACCGTCCCTCTGGAAAAGCTAATATCCTTTTCTATCACTTTTTTTTCTCCTCCCTTTCCTTCCGGCAGCTCATTCTCAACTCTTCCTTGCATACTAATAGACACCCAAACACACACACCCACCACTTACCAAGTCCATTTATCAAGGCTAAGTTCTAGTCACCTGGGGATGATTACGGAGATCCAAGCTAACAGCATTCACATCCTTTTATTCTCAAAGTGCTCCTTTCTACCCCTCTATCCCTGTGGTCCTATTCTTACCATCTGCCTCTGCTCACGGCTCCATCCGGAATTTTTCAAATATATCATCTATTACAGCAGGTAATAAGTTAGACCTACCGATGCCTCCAAACACCTGACCACATCGCAGCAGGGCAGCAGCAGAGTTTTCTCCATCATACTACACTCATTCAATTTCTGAGAAAACGTGTTTCTATTCAATGTCCTATTATGATATTAGAAATGTAGAAAAACAGTCTCCTGTGAACACTTGCTTACGTCACTTTTACTTAATGACAACTACTCTATAAATATATTTTTTTTACATTCTTTTACATACTATGTATTTGCATGTATTTTTTTCAAAAAGCACATTTTAATATTTTGGCCTCGGCAAGTTCTGACTGTTATGATAATATTCCTTTTGCAAATCAAATTATCAAAAAAAGATTTAGGTTCAGTAGGTGCTTCTACTCTATCCGGGATTAGAAAATTAACTTTTTCCGGGATGCTTGTGCGACACTTTCTCCAAACAACCTTTGCTGCTCATTATCTATCCCTGACCATTACCCAAAATACGTGCAGCCATGCATGAGTGAGTGGTGACTGCCTGAATTCTGAAGAGTGGGCTGTAGTGACAGGTCAATTAACAGTACATAACACAGGATGTCAACTGCCGTCGAAACAATACATCTTCTGGAAAAGTCTAAACATGTCCTACTAAATGCCCACCTTTTACCTGTTCCAATGATTAATTGATCGATGGATTTTATTGCGACAGAGAACACTGAATCATTTAAAAGTGTAAAAACATGTCGGAAAAACAGGACAGACAGTCACATATTACATCTATATGAAACGTAAACCCACAATAACTGACTAAACTTGTTATAATACCCACTGAACAATCATCTCTCGTGTGGTACAGTAAATTGAGGAATACTTAGTCGCTGAAATTAGTACTGCTGTACTACAACAATACTGAGTAAACTCTACTTTGCCGACTGTTGATGGTGTTGTAGGAAAAGGTCATGTGTGTGAACCATACTGATAAGAAAATGGAAAGATCTGCGGCTGCTTGAGGAAGGAAGACTGAGCTGCATTGGTAAGGTTAATGCAACTTCATCTTTATCAGCTGTTCATCGAGCAGGTGAGGACTCAAAGTGGACAATTAAATTCCTAAAAGGGGAGAGGTGTCCCACAATGGACCCATCCCAGTAGTTGTTCCTTTTTGTCTCACTTTATTTCCTCCATCCATCTCACTTTCCCTTTAAGCTTTTCTTCTTTTTTTTTTTTTTTTTGCTGTCGGCCCCCTTCTGTCTCCGCTTCCTACTTCATCTAGTTCTCCATCCATCCCTCCTGTGGCTACTCAACACAGTTGTGTTCTAGACAAACCATCTGGTGCACTTTATTAATGACTGACCCTACATGGCCTGGATGTCGCCTAGTTGCCACCACTCACTGTGTGAGTCTATTTGTATGCGTGTAGGAACAAGTGTGTGATGACTGATGATAGGATGTTGTGTGCAGCTTTACCCACCAAAGCAGGTGTACTGCTTCCAGGCACCCCAACATATTATTCTGACTCTCGCTTTCACCTTTTCCTGTTTGCTGTCAAGCATAAATATACACACAATTCACTTGAATTCTAACTTTGAGATGATCAGTGCTTCTCATACACGTTCTTCTCATTCACAACTCACTCTCCGGTGCTTAATCTGCAATTTAACGAGAACCTCACTGTCATGAAATGAAAAACTAGGCTTCACAACACCCGCATTGGTATCTAAAAAAGGCTGATTTAAAGGAAAGACTTTCACGAGAACAAACACTATGCCACACTCCAAAAATCAAAGCACTGCCTGTGGAATGAAGCCTCAAATAGATACTTGCTGACATCCAATCGCTGACAATAAAAGTCGGAGGAGACAGTTGGAGGAGAGGGAAAGGAGAAGGGGAAAAAAAGATAAGACGAGGAGAAGCAGGGATGTGGTTGTCTGGGGATTGATCCCTCTAAGACACACTCTGCTTCTCCTCAGAGAACGAGGGGAGATAGGAAGGAGGAGGGACAAAGGGAATGACTTATGAAGACGCTACACTTGAAAGAGATGTGTCAACACTTTGATAGTAAAGAATAAGAGTGCAAACGCAAGGAGATACAGACCATACAGTATAGGGTATAGCATAATGTGGGAGGTCAAACTAAATAAAAAAAGGTTGACGAGAAATATGTGCACAACGCAAGTAGCAGGGCCACGTTGTTATGACTCGATGATAAAAAATGATACAGCAGCAATATAGAAATGTTCACAGGCAACATTACAGTTAATTTATTTTTAACTTTAAAATGTAGATGAATATGGCTTAGCCAAACATGGATGTAGCTGAGTAACACATGAAGCAAGAGGTCAAAAAAAATCGCTGGGGATGCTGTTGGTGATGTGTTAAATTGATGTTTCTCTATCACTTACTAACTCATTTTCTCTCTCTCTTAAACACACCTTTCTCAACAATTACGGCTTCATTAGCTGCTAATTGTTTCATTTGGCAGCAGATTGAGTGAGAGAGAGAGGAAGACAGAGAGTGCCTGCCACGGGCTGTGTGGTTATAGAGGGAACAATAAGCAGCATCCACACCAAAAATATGTGCTGTAGTTACTCTATTAATGGCCCTTAAGGATTGCTTCAAACAAACGTCTGGCTTGCGTTAAGTAAAGGGAAAAAAACAATAGGATAAGATTCTACCATTAAATATCTTAAAGCAACATTCAAATTCAAAATTCTATTAATGATAGACTGACTTGTAATATTTTGAAAGGTACTGCTAACATTCCCACTCCTTGGCCAAAAGGTTCCATGTAGCTTGGGTTGTGCAGGAACATATAGTCTCATATGAGATTAAATCACACATCCCCATCACCTATGCTTCTTCAGCAAAGCGGAGCTAGCCTGGTATACTTCGTACAAAACTGCTGTTTTACCAGAGAACACAATAGAAGGCAAAATTAAGGTTTTTCTGTAGAATTGACCTAAATGCCTACTGAACAAAAACATTTTATAATCCCTAATTCCCTGATTTTGGTTGAGTTTCAGCTCAGTTAGCTGCGCAGGTAGATGTCCTATACACTATGTTAACTAAACACAGAAACTTTGTACTGCTGGGAGGTAGAAAGTTTTAAGCACCTGGCCATGGACCCAGCAGGTTAACATGTCTGTTTGTTAAAGACACAAACGCACCCACACACACACACAAAAGTCCTTCAGGATTATCAAAATTAAAATTCATACAGAAGTCATGACAGAACTGGAACGGGCTTTTAAATTTTCAGATGACAGGAGGCTGGTCTGCGTTTCCAACAAACAAATAAATTCATGTGTGCACTTACCACTTACAGCACAACACACACACACAGGCAGAACAAACATCTTTGCTTAAAAAACTTTGTTTCTGGGTTACATAATGTCAACATTTTATGAGACCACAAATCCTAATTTACAGTCCTGCCAAATCAGAAATAGTAGATTAATTGGAGGAAAAAGCCTGTCTCATCACTCCTCATCATACTCACTATGTGTGCTGGTACTTGCTCCATCTTGGCAGCAGGTGTACCAGGTCTGGGGTAGAACTGGTTGATGAAGAGACTTGGGAAATGGTAGAGTTTCACCAAGTCTATTGTCTCCTGGAAGTCTTCCTCTGTCTCACCAGGAAAACCACAGATAATATCTGTGGCAATGGTCACACCTGGGACCCTAAAAAGGGAGAAAGAGAAAGCTTTTCAGATAAAACAGATGTTGAAATTTCATTAAGAAAAGCAGTTTTTAACTTCTGAAGTTGCAGGAAAGTAGCAAGTGTGATCAACATTAAAACAAAATGATGAGATCAGAGAAAACAGCCTTGAACCAGTCTATAGCACTTAGTCCTACACGAGATGAATCTCTTTCAGACGATAAAAGGAATAAAAACTAGAGGCACTAAGAGAATGCAAACTTTTAATAATGCCCAATGTGATTAAATACTAATTCCTGGAAATGTCCCTTATCAGAATTACCAAAATTTAGTGGGTGCTTCCTTAGCTCATTCTCAATCCACCCTGCCAATTTTTGTTGAAATCCATCTAGTATCTCTTGTGTAATCCTGTAAAAAACCCCATCCAGCAACAACACATAGGTTAACACATAACTATGTTGATGGTAATTATTAACGAATTACCTAAACAGAAAGCATCTTAGTCATACCTGATGGAGTGACCAACAGATTGAACTGAGATGGTGTTGTGACTTGATCAACATTGCAGTGTCTGAGTGACAATGTAGAACGTACTACCAATACATGTGACATTTAGTTCACAAAGGTATTAATCAATATATCCTTTAAAATTGGAGATTCAAAAACTACTGGATATATGATCATCATATTTACATGCTAGCATATATCACTGAGATATGGAACCCTAAATTTGAACTAGATTTTCAGCATTTTCTGGCATAAGGATTGGGCACCAGTTGGCGTTTCGTGAAAAATCAGTCAAAAATGGCAGGCGCAGCAGAAAGGCAGCAAAGCAGGGTGCTGTGGATCAGGTTGCACCATGAGAGAATATGATCGCCTGCTTTATTTCATTTGGGTGTAGTATTGGAGATACTGCTGAAAATATTATTTAATTTCATTATCAATCATACATGCAGGATTTTTGGGGGGGATATTGCTTTGTAGTTACATATCGACAAAGTTAACTAGTTTATTAAATTAAAAACATGATTGAAATGGCTACCTGGGAAAGATGAATTATAAAATGACTGTAGTTTGTGTCATGCGCAAGACGGACAGAGTGCCGCACTGCCCTCACAGTCTTTTCATTCTGTCAACACAATAATTTAAACAATAAGTAAAATTCAGATCTACTTCAAATTTGAAGTCTCCTACCAAGTGAGTAGCGGTACATGTTTTAACAGCAGACGATGTGACTTTGCTTTAAGGTCTTTTCACATCACCATGAAGAAACTCACCGCCTCCATTCATTTCAATTAAGGAGGGAGAGAGAGAAAGAAAGTGGTTTTAACTCCAGCGGTAGGACCAAGAAGCAGTTGCCACCCACATAACCGCACACAGATTTTACTCTGCAGCTCCGAGTTTGCTGTGGTGAACTTTGCCCAGAAGCAGTGCTCAAGTAGTAGTGAAACATCCCACAGCAGACTCCAACTTGATTGACCAATAAGACTTTATTTTGGTATTATTTAACTTTCAACAAATACTTGATCAATTATTAAAAAAATAGTCTGATGTATATTTTTACTCGCTGTTGCAATGTGTCTTATTTAAAAAAAGTAGAAAAAAAGTAAGGCATCCAAGCACTAAAGAGGGTTTTAGTTATAGCTTTTCCCCATGCACTAATTCAACCGATCTAAATCTGATTAGCACCCTCTGATGGCAATCAATTGTTATAGATCATTGACCAGTTGGCTCATTGGATTAATCCTAGCCAAGAGGATGTAAGAATAGATACATTGATTAATTCTATATATTGCTTTTAGTGAGAGCAGATGCAAAGTTCAAATAAAACAAAAAAAAAAACTTCAAGGTTAAGGCACGTTTTCTGTCCGAAAACCAGGTTTTTCTCATAGTGGAAAATTAATTAGCAAAATGACAAATCTGCTGCAAAGATTATTTCATCTGTCATATTATTCTCAGCAGCAAAGAAAACAAATGGCTTTTCAATTCCCTGTTTGTTGACAATGTGCTAAATTGCTTGTGACCTTTTTCTGTTAAAGGCAGACTGGGAATGGTATCCAATTTGGAAATAAGTGGAATTTTTTTCAATACAAGAAAGTCAAGCCATTGATTTAACTCAAGCAGTCTGCTACAGTAACCCACAATGTCAATAACCGACCACTTCTGTAACAGATCTTGTGTGAAATCATTTTGAATGTGTGAGGGAAAATCCTCTGACAATCAAGGGCACCTTTTTCATAATTTCTAAGACAACCATGACTTGCAATAATGATCTTGCTGCTCTTCACATACTTTTGCTTTTTTGAATAAAAGTATTTTGTACAGCTGATGATTACTCCAGGGGTGATTATGAAGCAAAACTAATTTAGTTAGTTTAGTTAGAGTTAATCTAGTTAGAGTTAGCGAGGGATGCTGAGTGTACAGCCAGGGTTTTAGGATTAAAATCATCTATTTTTGCTATATGTTTGCTTTAACTCTACTTATTATCTATAAAAGTAAATTATCTAGCCAACTATAGACCATTTTGGATTATGTTTTCATACTTGGTTCTGATTTCCTGTGAATGTCCATTGCTGGCATTGTAGCTAAAACAACAGTATTACAGTAATAGATCTGGTATGTCTATTGGTGGTTATCACAGATTATATTCAATCAAGCTGTTGTGATAGTTATTGAATTTATGGATTTTGGTTTTGTCAAGCCAGCTCCCACAAAATAAGCCTGCATGTATTACCTGCTACATAGTTAACCCCTGCAGAGCTATATGGTAGCCAACAGTATGATCTGTAACTGGGGCAGTACCCATTATGAAGAGATCAAACTATGTAACAGAGCTGGTAAGTTTTAGTCGCTTCTGTGTTATATAATTGTTACTGTTTAGTCGCTGAAGCATGTTGTACAACAAGTTTTCCGCTGACTCATATTCCTTTTGGTTTTGGAGCACCAGCATCTGAAAGGATGCTCACTTGAATGGCAGTATGCCAATGTTGTTTAGTTCAATGTAATAAATAGTTACAATGCATAAGTGTATGACCCTTCCTCTTACACATGAGCACCTGGCTGAAGATGTGTTTATACAAAACAAACACAGCAATGGAATAAACACTAAAATTAAGAAGATTATTTTCTTTTTTTGTAAAAGATCGTTGGAAACTGTTAGACATTGTAAGACACACAAGAAACAAACACAGATGAGCAAATGCACCAGACTGAAAAAGACAGCTCAACAAAGAAATTAAGAAAAAACTGGGAAAGACATTTTTACTGTGATTGACAAGATGATCCCTCTTCAATTACATTAACTTCCTGCATCTGCAATACCATGATAACCTTTGACCTATTGACGACTTACAATTGGCTGATGGTCATTAATATTAACCAATGGCCTGTGGGCACAGACATCCTTGACCTCTCAGATCTGCCTAAAAATCTCCACTTTATTGAAAGGTACAGCTACATAAAATAAAAATAAAAATCTGAACATGGAATTATTAAATGCGTGAATAAATGAATAATTCTTTTTTTTAAATTAACATTTACTTGCATCCCCCTCAAGCAGTGCTCCTAAACCCCCCACGAGTATTCAACACAAAATGCATAGTTTTAATCCTTTACTTTGTTAGGTAAACAAAAGACTATTTGCAGCCTGTAGGCTCCATTCAATAATTAATCAAGCAAAGCTTTGTGAAAGGGGGAAAATATAGTAAATGCTGTTGTAGCGAACATGTCCCTCTATCTTCATGTGTAGTCAAACCACCACACCAAAAGTAAGTGTATGGGTTTTCAGTAACTTTGCAAACCCTTAGGAATCGAATAACATCATTCTTCTACTACAGGGAGAAAGGTTTGAACAAACTCAAATAATTTATTTCTAATTAATGCTTTTTAAACAAGAATATAAAATATCTACGTATAATATACTCCCCTGAGCTATTTCATTAATAACGGAGGGGGGTGATTTAAATGAAATCAGCAAGGCAAACAAACAAGCACACTTTTTTGTCTGGCCTCTGTAGATAACTGTCTTTTGCGTCACCTCAAGGCTTCTAATTTACTATGGCCTTTTGGTGGTAATACTGGTGGGGAAGTATATAGAGTAGATAGCAGAAGTGCTAAGAGAATTTATACCTTTGCTGGAGAAACTGCACAACTCAGGCCAGGAGTGCAAAGTAACACATGGAGATGGAATACTGAGAGAAAGAGGAGGGATGAGAAGCGGGTGTGAATTGGCTTTGTGGATTTTCCTAAGATGGAGGCTGAGAGGGAACAAAAACATGTGCGCACACACTGTCATTTTGACACCTCTGTCTCTCCCAGATCTAAGGGTGACGGAGGTGCGATGTGTGATACTAATGAACAAGAACCACACTGATACTCTCCTTGTTAAAAATGAGAGAGGAGAAATATGTCTTGTTATTGTTCACCTTTCATGAGACAGCGTGCAAGAAACAGAGTGAAGCAAAGATGGAGATGGATTGTGTGTCAGCTCAACTTGTTTTCAATTGAACCAACCTATGAAGAGTGCTAGTTATTCAAATTCAAGAACTTTTTTTTTTTCACATCCAACCTGGAATGAACTCTTACCACTAGAATGGTCATTGGTTTAAAATGCTAAAAGTGAGTTTTAACCGCAACTGCAAAAAAAAAAAAAAAAGACCAATGCAAATACCAGTTAAAAACAGCAAAATATTACACATTTTGGATTTAAGCAAAATGTTATTTAACCAATAAACTGAGAAGACTGCATGGAGAGACCTGCAAAGCAAAATGAGTTTCTTTCAAGTGTAGAAAGAGATAAACAGACAGATCTATGAAATGAGACATGTGTCAGCCCCAGAGAGAGAGTTAATAATTAGCACTGATCAGAGAATGACATCCAAGACACTATTACAAATTGAAGTAGGGAGAAAGAAGAAAAAATATAGACAGAGATACATTATTTTCACTGATATTAAAAAGCACCCAATTAATAGAAGACAGTGTGACAAAACAGGGAAGGTAAAAAATCTAAACCTTAACATGCAAGCTTAGCATCCAATTATGAGGGATGCATGCAATTAATTTGTGTGTTTGACAAAGCCGAGACTAAGACATGATTTAGTGAAAAGTAAACTAATACTCCTATGTAGCAGGAAAACAGGTGTGATTCTCTGGTTTCTTCCTGTAATTTTTTCCCTGCCCCTTGGAGCCGAAGGGACCACATCCCTGTGGAGAGTACAGTAGCCTCTATTAGATGTGGTGTACCACCAGTGAGAGCTGGCATTTACACAGGCAGAATGTGTTCACAGGAGTCTGAAGTCTTTTAATTAAAACTCCACATAAGCACTCTGTCAGTCTCCCATCTGCCTTAATAGGCTCAATTAAGCCATTGTCTTCAGCACAATTATTATCAACTCTTTGTTTGCTGAGGCCCTGATACATGCATTCATGTGTGCATGAGTTTCCATATACATACGTCTATTTTCCTCATAATAGGTGCATGAGTATGTGCGCGTGTTTGCACAACAGATGCCTGTGAGCAGCCCCTGTGATAAGATAGATAAGATCAAGGCGAGACCACTGGGACAGAAGAACTCAAAAAAAAAAACCAAAAAAAAAAAATTATTAAAAAAAAAAAACAAACATGCAAGGAAACAACATGCATGTGGCACAGAGAGGAAGGAGATGGGTGGAGGGACGGAAGGATAAGAGTGAAGAAATACAATCTGGGAAGGTAAATATTTAGCTATTCATCTGCTGGAGAGAGGCTGTGGTACCCATCTGTGCTGCAGTGTGTGTGTGTTCTCTGAAATGATAATGCGTGGCACTCTGGGACTGCTGTAGCACAGGAGACAGAGAGTTAAGGGAGAGTGAGGCGAGGATGAGGGGGAGAAAGACATGAAGATCGGAAAGGGACGGGGCTGCAGGGAGATTTTGTTGTCAAATCTTTAAATTAGGGAAACTGGCTGTCTTGAGGAAAACTCAACTCCTCAATAAAGTCAAATTAACATGCCATCTGATGTGTGAGCGTGTGCAGGAGAGGGAAAGCAACAGCAGCTGGAGTGAGCTAAAACTGAGTATACAAGGACTTCAGTTAGAATACTACAGAAAAATAACATATTGTGAGAAAATTGTGCTTAAGTCAGTCACATTGGTTCTGAGAGGATGGGCAGTGATTTTATGTCCCCTCATAGGAACTGGTACTCCACTCCATCTTTTTTTTCCTACCAACAGTGTAGTGACCCATATCAATATCATCATGTACCCTTGTAACAAAACTGAAAAAAAGAAACAAAAACACTTAAGATATACCTTTAGACAAACTAAGTTGGTTATTAAAATCTAAAGTTCCATACAAAAGACATCTTGCAAAATAAACTTGACCCTTAAGAGACTGTTTAAAATATTCTTAGAATGACGACCATATGCCAGTAAGCAGACTTGTTTACCTAAACAAATCCCTTTTAAGGCACAATACACACAACAGGCACTGTGTTAAAGGTCTTATATATCTTCTAAGCGATTAAGTGAGATCAAACTACTTTTGAAGATGTGATCAAAACATCAGAACATGCACACAGAAACACTCACAGGGTTTGTTTGTTTCGTACACTCAACTACATATATTTCTTCTTCAGTTTTATTTTTTATTGGGGCTTTGGAGTTCTATATAATTTTTGGTATGTGAATCTATATTATATTATCTAAACTCTGCCATGCACCATATGATATATCTAAGAGAAAAAAATTCCTTCATATGAGGAGACAGGAGGAGCTAAAGAACGGAGAGGCATAAGGACACTTGCGAGAAGTGTGAGTAATCACTCAGACACTGAAGTGTTTGATTTAGCTGTGGCAGCTGGATGTAATGGCACTGTCATGTAGCAGTTCAATTTACAGGGACAGAGAGAGAGGAGAACAGGTCTGTTTGGTTATCACTCACTTTCCTCAACCACTTCCACCATCAGCGATGAAGGAAGTGTAAGAAATGGCTGAAGAGGCGCCAGGTGACTGGACAGATAACAGGATTTTCAGGCAGATTAAAGTAGCACAGTTTGCACTGTGGCTGCACTTGATGTCAGTGAAATGACTTTAGACCTTGAAGAAAACAATGAATGGAGTTAATATTGTTGCTTAATAAATTGTGTGCAGGTTCGTGAGGGTGAAAAGAATCTGAACAAACAAGGAGTTTCAATAAAAGAACAAGAAAAAGTTAATTTGTATAATGACAAATCTTATAATTGAGTGAAGATCTCTGCTGTGCAGCTTCCAAAGTTGCAATATACTATATGTATTGACTAATAGAGCGTTGTCACATGGTGCAACACAAAATCCCCCAAAGCTCAATATCAGAAAAATCATTGTCACATGGTGCAACACAAAATCCCCCAAAGCTCAATATCAGAAAAATCAATGAGCTAGTGCTGCACTACAACACTTACAATAAAAATGTTGGTGCAAAAAGTTACAAATCTATACAATCACACCTACCCTTCTTTGTAAAAAGATTGTATTGAATCATGGCCAGAAAAGTGTTTGGCTAACTATTAGGAGACCACAGTGAAGAAAACAAGGTGACTTGACCTTAACTAAAAATTGCTTCACCGTTGACTAAAAAAATCAGATCAGTTCATCACGGAGGGTGAAGACGATATTTGTCTTAAAAATGAAGAAATTGCTAAGCCAATAATTAGAATTACTTGAGGTCATAGTTGACCTTGACCTCTGATCTCTGGCCTCCAAAATCTAATCACTTGATCCATGTGTCTTAGTGGACATTAATGCCAAATTTGAAGAAATTACTTAAAGCTTTCCAGAAATATCGAAACCTTAGACAGACAATAAATGTACAGATAGATGGACAACTCAGACACATAATATTAAATATAAAAAACAAAAATTGCAAACCATGGACCGCTCAAAAGACGCAAGGTGACAGACAAAGGATCTGTTAACCGGATTTTCTGCCTAAGTCTGGCCTTAAAACCTTACTTCCTCTGGGTTTAGACAGTGTAATGGAATGATTTTGCTTGTAACTTAAACTCGCATGAAAATCCCACCCATGTACAACCACATAAATAGGCAATAATGTATTAAATGCAATGATCCGTGACTATTCATGACTCTCATCACAACAGTCTCATTCTTAGCGTCACATTTCTCTAAATCTGTCTCCCATAATCATCATTTACTGTTCAACTATATAGCTATTTAGCTATATTTTCTCAGTAATGTGGATAGATGGATTTAGTTTTGAGAGTTGGAAAAACAGTCACTCTTTTTTAAAGCCCTACAGGTAAACAACTGATATTGGATAAAAGCCCCAAAAGGCTTTGTAAAAACATTGTATATTCTGTTAGTCCACTACTTGAATAGCGAGATATTTGTCTCGAAACCTACAGTGCAAAATAACCTCTGTCTTTCTTCCAAGCAGGTCATTTGTAAAGATCGAGGTGGCTCGAATGAATGGAGACCCAAGTAAATAATGATCCCGCTGGAGTCATCAGTAAACTTTATCATTTAATGAAACAGCCTGAACACAGCAGAGCAGAACTGCAGTTCAATTTAACACACACACACTTTCACATGCAGACACACACATACTTCATTAGCCTTGGAGGAGGGTAATGAGAAGACACACATACACAATTCATTAGTCTGAGGGAGGAGTAATAAGAGTGCACTGACACCACCAATTCATCCATTCACACTCACTATATACAGTATAAATACGTTTACATCACACACACACACACACACAGACACACCTATTAGTGCTGCAGTGCAGTGAAATGACACTCGTGACCATCTAGTCAGGTGTTAAATAGACTTTTGCTTTATTTAATCCAAACCAACCTTCATTGACACACAGCACATCCATCCAAGTGTTGACCTGACCTGAACAAATATGAATGGATGGAACAAAACGGCAGATAACTGCTGGACTCTAAACCCTACCGGACTAGAAGTGGTAAGATAAGTGTAAGATGGTTTTAACTTTCTCTATCAAGCTGCTCATCCATAATGAAAATACTGTTAATGATATGAACTACAATAACAACTACCTACACACATCAAAGTAGTGGATATTCTAAAATGCTCATTGATTAACAGTGTAAGTTTGAAAGTTTAATAGTCAGGAAAAATATATCTCTATTAGAATGGTTTAATAGAAATGAACGCTTATACTACTTATATTTATACACTAAAATTGCACTACTGTAGGTGTGCTGACACTTCTTGCCAGTTAGATTCACAAGCACTACTGTGAGAAATCTGGGATCTTTGATCAGGATCCATCTTTTGACTCCCACATAAAGCAAATTTCAAGATCTGCCTTTTTTCACCTTTGTTTTTGCTAAAATCAGACAATCCCTCACTCAACAGGACACAGAAAAATAGTCAATGCATTTGTTACATCTAGGCTGGTCTATTGTAATTCTCTGTTATCTGGCTGCACTGCCAATTCTCTGAAGACTCTCCAGCTGATTCAAAACACTACTACTCGTGTACTGACAGAAAGAAAGAAAAGAGATATTTCCGATGTTTTAGCTTATCTGCATTGGCTTCCTGTGAAATCTAAAATAAATTTAAAATCCTCTCCTCACCTACAAAACGGTCTTGCGTCTACATGTCTTGAAAAGCTTTAAGTGACTTATTACCCAGTCAGATCACTATGCTGTCAAAACACAGGCTGATTTGTACTTCATAGAATATCCAAAGTTAGTCTGAGAGGCAGAGCCTTCAGCTATCAAGCCACTCTTCTCTAGAACCAGCTCCCAGTTCAGGACCGTGGGCCTGACACCCTCTCTATGTTTCACAGTAGGCTTAAAACCTTCCCTTTTCTCCTCCAGGGCATTGAGTGTCACATTTGTAAAGTTTGTAAAAGCCCTCTGAGACAAACTGTAATTTATGATTTAGGGCTATATTATACAAATAAAATTTGATTGACTAATTTCTGAAGCTGATAACGGGCAATCTATTGCAAGTTATGCAGACCAAGAATATTAAAATATTAGAAATGAAATGATCTATAATACAAAACATTTTCACGTTAAATGTTGAAAATCAACTGGCCAGTTTTCCTCCCTAAAATAGTTCCAGTAGTAGATTCTATTTCAAGGTAAGAGGGTGTTTTATTTCATTGACTTTCATACAGTTCATGGAAAGCACAATTGCAATGGACAGGTACAGAATAACATAGAAGCGCATGATTCAGAATCTCAACCGATCTAAATTACAACTTGGCAGTAAAGTAGTAAAAACTTTATTAATGAGTAACACTAAAGCATCCCAAACTGTAATGAAGCAGAGCACCTCAAAACAAGTTAAGCTAATGTAAGTATCCTCTTTTTCCTCGCAATTTGGTATGGTATGCTCCGGTGAAAAACAGTGAAGTGAGGAAGGAAGTCAGCAAACGTGAGTAAACGTAATACCTAAAAAAATTCTAAAACATTAACTTGTCTGTTAACTTTTCTGAGTAACATTAGAATGATTTTCTCTCTGCAATGGCAGTTTTTTTTACCATTGAGGACAACAGGCCCCATGATCTCATGGTACCTAACACTTCTGAAATAATATATTGTGCATCGACTTTAACATGTTACAGAGTTTTTTTGGGGGGTGTATTTTTGGGGGTTGGGTAAGTAAGTAGTTATTTTTATTTTTTGCCCACTACAGATAAAAAAAACTATTCGTTAATGCTAGAATTTTGTATGCTTTAACTATATTTAAGTAATCCTTTTATGACTCACTGAGCTGATAGCAATTAGAGCCTAGAAGTAGCCTCAAATGGCGTTTTCTGGAAAATGAGGAAGAACCTGTCAGGAAAAAAATCAATTAGTGTCCCTTTAATGTGACATTTCTCTGGTAAAATGAGCTAAATCAAAAGGCCTCTGACAGAGTCCAGAGGGCAATCAGTGACAAAACTGGCACCATTAGATAAAGACTATCTATAAAAGATTACATCTCAGTAAGGTTAATGTCTATTTTCTGACATTACCATAAACTTTAAGTCCTGCTCAAGCCATTGATGAAACCCTTAAAAACTAATTTGTTTCATAAAAATCAGTTTCAATTTTTTTTTCATAAAAAAACAAAACAAAAAAACCCCAAACTTTTATGGGCCTTAAAATTGCTTGTAATTCTATGTGTAATTCTACAATAATTCCTCCTTCCCTTTATCTAAGTACTGGGGATCTATGAATGTGCTAATTTGGTCCCATCGCGTCTCCGTTCACTCCTCTCCTCTTTGCCTGTAGCCAGAGCAAGCCAAAGTCTACCTGCTCTCTTACTTTCTGATCTTGAAACTAGTCTACTATACACTGTGCAGAGGCAAGGTTGAACATTGGACTAATCTAGTCCACATGTTTGAACTGACAGATTACCAGGAACAAGAGGAAGAGTTACTTGTACAAGATTGCCTACGAGTTGACGCATCAGTTTGGCCCACAAGAGGCCACAGCAAAGATGACCTTTAACCTATGACCTTTAAAATCTAAATCAAATTCTTGAGATATCTTGTTCATGAGAATGGCCAAGATGGATGGACAGACAATCCGAAAACATAATGCCTCTGACAATGGCTGTTGCAGGTGCAACATAAGGCATAAAAAGCACCATATGGACATATGCTGCTCATAGGCGGCTATGTTTAATGAGATAAAAAAATATTTTTTTTCCAGACATCACTTTTCCTGGTAACAATTGATATGGTGCATGTATCCCCAAATGAGTTTACGTTTGTAGCTGGAAGACAACACTATATTCACAAACACATTCAAGCTCATCAACTTCCAGCGAAACTATAGTTGAACAAAAGCCTTGCAAGCAGTATGACTCAGGTGTTACGAAAGAGAAATATCACATGACAGACAGGGAGAGACTGACAGGTGAGTCAGACAGTGAAACAAGACTGTGCTTTTTGGTGTACACAAGTATCAGCTGACCTTGTGTGTGTGAGTGCACTGGGAGGGTACAAACTAGAAGATTAAACTTTGGTGCTTCGTTACTTGACTTTCAGTTACGTCTGTAATAGGTTGTTACATGTTCACAATGCACCATCATGCTACCCTGCTCCCAGCCATGGTCATCTATGATGATACAAGTGTCACCATTCGTGTGTTTAGCCAGTAACTAAAGATACCCTAGTCTGTGATGTATTCCTTATCTAGTCTAGACGTGACATTAGATAAATTCTCAGGAAATAGAGTTAAAAAAAGAAAAAACATAATTTTGCTTTCTTGAGTATCTCAGACTGTTCTCATAATATAGATGCCATAAATGTGTTTGCTTCAGCACTGTGCAATGTGAGAACAACAAGTCTCTGGGAAGCTCTGATCTCAGCTTGTACTTGGGTGTATTTTGTGGGTCGGAAACAAGTATAAAAATACAAGAACAAAAAATAATGAGTACATATTTAAAGGGAATGCAGAAAACATGTCACTCACACCGAAACTGTGCTGACTAAAACATCTTCTCAGTTTTTCACACACATATAACCTGGAAGCTTAGGAGTCTGATTCACACGAGGGCATTTAAGTGATAAAAAGAAGCAATGATAAATACAGTCCATAAGGAAGGAAAAATATTGACTAACCACTGATCAACTTTTACTCTGACAAGCTAATATTGGCCAAGAAAGAGTTCATAATGTCATTTTTTTTTAAAAATTGCTGATACAATTCAGGGGGAGAAAAAAAACACCTTGTCCCTTCTAAAATACTTTAAAGGCTTGTGAGCATGGGTTGTCCTGTTTTGCTACCTTTCACTGGAAGACATTCAATTTGACTGCTGCTTAGACATGTTTTGATGACAGGCACTCACACACTTACGTAAGTCAATCTCTCTGTCCATCTCTGCTTTTTTACCTCCCTCTCATGGGCACGGGCGCACGCACACGCACACGCACACACACACACACCTAGTGCTCTTGCATTTTTGTGTTTTCAGTAAAGACAGGATGCGACTACTTACTAAAGGAAAAATTAACTTCAGCATTTATAGTGTATCTGGTTGTATCCTGTTTGTATGTGTATTTGTGTGTGTGTGTGTGTGTGTGTGGTTAGTTGGAAAGAAATATGGTGTAATCCAGAAAAAGTGTCAATAAGACAAGAATGTGTTAGAAACTGCCAAGAGTCATCATTTACAGGACATTTCTCCATATCAGGTGCACATACACACACAAACACCTTAGTTACAGCTTGTTATGAAGTAATAACTCATTGTGTGTTGGTTTCCTAAGTTGAGAGTCAATTCACAACACTAGACTTGTTGATACACACAGCCAGCTATGTGGGCAGGAAGGCTACATCCCCCATTCACTCCTTCCTGGAATAAAGCACTTCTGTATACAAACATAAAGAAAATCAACAGGCAGCATAAACAAACAGTATCAACAAGCAGAAATTCCCATACTGCTAGAGTGCAGGACTTTCAAATAAATGAAGGTTATCTGCCTTCAAGACCTTGCCAAAAGAGAATATGGTGTAATACCTTTTAAAATGATGAACAGCAGACAAAAATGTTTCAAGTGAAGTGCTGAGAAACTCTGGGTCTTGATATCTATTTGGATGTTACATCGACGTGTACCTTGTCTACCTGGTGTCAGGACCCCCGATCCACAACTACCCAGTTACACACAAAGCTGGGATGTCATTACTTTAAGCATTAACAGGGAAAAAAAACAAACAAAAAAAACATGACATGTGAACATGATGAGTTTCAAACACTCAAGTGTGTGTGTGTAAGTCATGTTCCCAGCACCTGCATATGATTAAACCTGGCTATCTGATGTACTTATTTATGTTATTATTTTAACTGTGTTGTTTCAAAGATGCAAAACACACACAGAAACCCTAGAAACGCTTAATTTCTTTTACCTGCAGAATCATCACATGGAGTGGAAGGAGAAGAGAGAAGAGGGGTTAAATGTTGACCCACCAGTGTGGAAGTTTACCGCGGCAAACCTGTCTCAAAACCGCTCTATCTTCCCGCCTCTTGCCTCTCTTTTATCCCGCTTGACTCTTTTTCTGTTGCTTTGTTCTGCCCCCAATGCCTTAAGGGAGCAACCACCCTTCCTGCCTAGTGAAATATTAGCCCTGGCTGATACCTTAAACCTTTTGAATATGTGAGTGCGAGTGTGTAAACTAATGAAGGCATGCCTTCACGCAACAGAGAGAGACACTGGCACCACATCACATACACATCCATGGTGTAGTTACGCTACAGGTGCGTGTGTCCTGCCATAACCCAGAAAGATTTGATATAACTGTCGCTCCTCGTAACTAATAGAGATGACTAACACACACACACACACACACATCAGAGACGGCACACAAACAACTGACTTGGAGCCGTTTGTTTGAAGAGATATTGTCTCTGCAGTCAGGAGAAACTAACAAGGTAAAAAGTTTCTGATCAACAGCACCACTCTGACTACACAAAGGACACTGCTACATACCAGCAAGCCTTAAATAGATATATTAATAATAATAACAGCAAGATCTCTCCTGTTTTCTGTGAGCAATGAAAAAAATGTCTTTCAATTACTTATCAATTATCAAGTGTATCAATGAAGTCCAAGGAAGTCTACAATATATATACTCCACTGATGCTATTTCTAAAACAGACTGACCAGTGACCCCCTTAAATCACAGACCCAATAAAAGCATGGTAGCCAAATTCATTCATATTACTTAACACTTTCCATGTGGGAATTTGAAAACAAATGTACTTTTGTTTGCCCTTCTTTTTTTGTACTGGTCAGAACCTGATCAGACCAAGGGCACTTTTGATTGGGCTAAATGGTACATAATTTGGAGAAAGCGATGACATATTATCAACAACAGAATGAGCATGACATTTGATCTTCTCGGGGTTGACATATAACAAATTATAAGCTAAAGAGACATCTAAATGCATTCATTTGGGAATCTAAAGAATGAATACTGGATGTATAAATCACCAGGGAGCATTGACTAGCAAAATGTGTTAAGTGATGAAATGTTGTCATTGCTTTATCAATAAGAGCTAGTGCCTTTAAAACTATAATAATTATCTGCTGCAAAATCCCAACACCACCCAGACTTATGCACGTGTGTGTTGGGAGTGGATGTACGGATCATATGACAAGTAAAATAACTTCCGTACGAGAAAAAAGAAGTATAGTCTAGTCTAGTGAAGATGATATAAAACCAAACATTTCAAGAAATTACTGCATGCTAAACAAGAGTGAGTAGGACGGCATTTTAAAAAGGAACAAAAGAAAATACATAATTCTTCAAAAGTAGAGTTAACTGAAAGGTTAGAGGTAAGTCTTTTATGCAAGCTGAAGGCACATCAAGATATTTTTTCCTATCTTCATACCTTTAACCAATGAAGAAATGAAATAAAAGAGAGCACACTGGTAACCCAATGCTCAAATCAAGATTGAATGGGGAGCTGGGTTTCCACAGGTCTTGTTGTCGGTCAAGGGTCATTTTGCCAGGCAGCTACTGGGACCGCAGAGATCAATCACCTGTTGACCTTTCCAAATCCTCGTTCCTCCAAGACCACACCTGGGGAGTATACTACAAAGCAACTTTAACACAGCCAGGTTTTATTTGTGTGAGCTAACCACAAAACCCAAAGCCCCAGTCAGGATGATGAGATGATCAACTTTCTTGGTAATGCATTTTAATCCTCATTGGCACAAAATGAACTAATCACATGTTGCCTACTTCAAGCAGGGGAGGTATTAAATATCGAAAACAATAATAATTCCAGCAGGAAAAAAATGCTGTTGTAAGTCAAGAGAGAAACACTGAATAAAAAAAGAACAGTAGAAAGTGCAAATTTATAATCTGTATATTTATTCCACCAGATGGAACTATATGATACGGACAAAATCTATTATCACAATATGGACAATTTTATATCATGATAAAGATATATAAGAGGATATAATATGTTCTCTAAATCCCATGAAAAATATCTATACGAAATAATCACATATATAATGATATTTTTGATAATCCTGAGAATTAAAGAAAGGATTAACCCAGCACCACAGTTCTGAGCTGAAAAACAAGGTATTTGGGAGTTATTAAAGTATATTACTATTATTTAGGAGTGTTGGTGATTGATTCAGGATAAAATCTCGACATGTTAGTGCAAGGTATCAGGATACTACATACTGTGTTATTAATATGACAAGTGAATGAATCCTGCTACTACAGTTAAAGTGGGGAGGGAGGAGACGGCTGTCTTCACCAACCCCCCTTCCGTCACTGTATCCATTTTGTGGCGCAGTTTAACATTTTCTGGGCGGCATCAGACGTTTCATATCCAAAGTTTGACCAAACAAGAGAAGTACGAGTTTGTTGTCAATGTTTTTTGTTCTGCCTCGGATTGCTGCGGGGGATTTTCTGTGTCTCGCTGCTTTGTGTCTGTAGTTACTTGAGAACATGTGTAGTGAACGTAAGGGGGAGCCAAAGGAGCCGTGAGGCAATAACTGGGAGGTGCTTGGGTGAATGTCATTACAACCCATGGAGGAAAAAACAACTCTTGGTCCTACTGCTGCCTTCAACCCTGCTGGCCTTCCCTTAGTGAAATGACTGGATAGACCTCGCGGCAGTGTATAAAATCAAGTTGCAGCCACCCCCTTTACAAGAGTGGCGATATAAACAATAGAGGAAAACACTTACTGATAGACGTTTTTCTCTTGTTCCACAATACATATCATAATATCGCCCAGCCCTACCACCAAAGTAAAATTTAGTTTACTGATTGGATGATATCCTGAAGATAATCAGCACATGTAGTTTCTTGTGGCCAAAGGATTCATGTGGTGACTTTATTAATACATGACATGACTGCGTGCATGAAGTGTGTAGATACAATGTATTCTGTCATTGTGTTTTACTGTCTGTGAGTTTGTTTGTTTGCATGTATGTATGTTAATTAGCAGAAAAACTACTGAAGATTTTCCTGAAATTTTTACCAGACTTGGGTCTTTACCCACCTTGAATCCCCATTACATTGTGGAGGTAATCCTTAGGTGATCCTGACCGGGATCTGGATTCAGGAATTTTATGAAAGATTTTTTTCTATTTTTTAATTGGGAGTTGACACATTTCAATGTTTTGACTTAGAACTTTTGAAATGTACAAAGTTCAAGAGTTAAAAACAAATAAATACGTTAAACCACCCCAACTGTCCCTACCAAATATTGAAATTATGAGATATCATGCTGCCATTATGAAACTTTTGTCAATGATTTCAGAACTAATGCATCAACACAAATCGTAGACACATGTTTTGGGGGTTGACAGCTTTGCCTTGGAAGCATTTTTTTGTAGACCGACTATTGATAATTATGGGTTGTTCAGTCTTAGTGGAGGTAAGCAATCCCCTTTTGCTTAGATTAAAAAAAGGGAAAAAAAAAAAAAAAAATCACCCGTGCCCATTTGTTGGTTGGTTTGTTAGCAGGATTGCCAAAATGCAAAGTTTTTTTTGTCAACAACTTCAGAAAGAATTGAAATAGAGACTACTGTAACTCTACACTACTGATGACTATTTTTGGCCTTTCAAAGTCAAAGGTCAAGGTCAATGACAGGTCACAAAACAAGAACTGACATTGAGACGTCTACCTGGTGTCATTTGGCACCAGCAATAGATGAGTAACGTTTGGCCTTTTTACGTTAAAGCTCTAGGTCAATGAAAGGTCGAACACATTTTTTTTGACATACCTCCAGAAGGAACTGGGATGGAGAGGTCTAAGGGGAGTCACTCTGTGACTAATCCCAAGTTCCATCACTCAGCTAGAACTAGTTCTGCTCAACACTCTACAAAAATTGGGGGCCAGAGATGCTCACAGACAACATGACAGTGGCCAACAGCCAACGGTTAGCTGGGTGTGTCAGGGCTCTACATTCTAAGATTAAGAGGGTTTTCAGAGGTCACAAACACATAAGCACCAAGGATTCCAACCAGGCCCTCTGACGGAAACCACAGAAGTGTACATGTGTACAACCCCTCAGCTCTTGACAACCCAACTAATCCTATAGTTCAACATGAATAGTGCCAGACTCTGGTCCTCTGCATATATACATAACCAACATCCATCCAGAGACACGTTGCTGTACTTTTCCTTGCATTTCATCTTTGCACCCAGTTAATCAGAGGCACATAATCCTCCTGAGTAGTTGTGTGAAAATCAACCCAGATATTATGGCAAACTATCAAACTACTGTGGAAAATTGTCTGACCATGTTGACTCGCTCTTTAAAAGCCTTATTCCATCATAACAGGATTTTCTCCATACATCATTACATAAAGACTGTACTTCATTATGTAATTTTAATTGATGGAAGCCGAGAGAAAAGAGTGTAAAATATATGGCCTGTGTTGGCGGACAAGGATAAATTAACCACTTCAATGAAATAATTTATCTACTAACTATTTGAATTATGCATGGCAGAAAAACAATTCAGCTATTACAACTTGGAAAAATTTGTGCCATCCAAAGAAAGTATATTTAATCGGATTTTGTTTCTATGAGGAAATGGATGGAATTACTGGGGAAGTTGCATTTAGCTACAATGGGAATAATACAAAATATTAACGTGGGAAACAATGGAATTAAACATAATATTCAAATAATGTGATAAACCAGAACCATAATGTGAAAAACTGTAAATGCTGTAAAGAGTTGCCCGTACGTAGCTGCTCTAAAAAACATGTTTTGTTTTACTACAACACATACACAGTGTGAATCGTCTGTCTTTCACAATGATCACAATCGCAAACAAAACACAGAATTGATTTTTTTCTCCCACAATTCATTTACACGTTTCAGTGAGGGTCAGAGAAGCCGTGATTTGCCATTACATTTGATAAGTGTGAACCAGTTTCCACTGACAGGTGATTTGGGCATTCAACCTTCAAGAGACCTTTAAACACGATACATGTTCAAGTCTGGAACAAATCAAAGTGTTCGAATAAGCTGTCGCATGGTCATCAGGGTGAAAAATTAACTTTTATTTTCCCCTTTCTCCCCAGAGTGCAGTGCATATCTTGGGAAATTGCGAATATATAGTTAATTAGTGCGACTTAGATTTATTTTACTTTGTGCAGCTGGAAACTTTGAGCATTGTTCTACAGAACACTGTGGTTAGGTTTACCTCTGTGATCTTCCCCAGTTTTTTAGATGAAACATTTGTAGCTTTGATACTTGTAAAGTAAATATTTACTGCTCCATTGTTCCTAGTTTGTGACCAAAACATAACATTTTCCTCAGAATGAGCAAAGTGTTGTAACTCCCAGAACCCAAGTAGGTTCTGCAGTCTCATTATATACAAAGACATGAACTACTAAACCTTTTGCAGAAAAGTGACAAATTATACCAGACATATGTCTACGGAAAACAACATTGGGAAACAGCTCTAAACTTCAGCTACTTTTGAAATATAGTCCTGGTAATGTTACTTCAAGTTCAAAACACAGGTCAGACAGCTGTCAAGGATTTCGGAGGGAAAGGGCCAATGTGTGTGTGTGTGTGCATGTGTGTAGGTGCTGGTCCTCTCTGATAAGAAGGGCCAGAGGTGTTTGCCCTCCACGACCCTTGCAGTGTTGGTGGCATTAAGCTGTTTGTAAAGAGAAATACATTTGTCTTCTGCTGTGTGTGTGTGTGTCAGTCAGATAAGCTCTGACCTCACACACACCTGCACGAAGTTCCTGTGTCACATTCTCAGAGGGGAACTTCATGTGGCTCAACAAAGGACTAATTGTGAGAATATGCATTAACACTCACCTGTTGGTCTGACCTTCAACTTTCACCTTGAGTTGGTCTGGGTTGCATGAGTGCCCCGGTGAGATAAGTAAAGTGGATGAATCAGTAAAGTATACTTAAACCCTCTCAGATAGACACACAGCATTGTGTTGGACCATATTTACTATTGAACAGGTTTTAAGGAGATCCAAAAAAAAAAAAAAGAACTAGGAACTAGGCCAAATTAGCCTGCTGTTAAACAAGAATGAAGTTACACACTGTAAAACAGAACAACAGAAGGAGGATGAATTAGTGATTCTGAGAAAATAAATAAAACACTGGACATAAAGGTTGCAAAATTTTAACTAGTCAATCCCACTGAAACACGATAACAATAGATTATCTCCCAAAAAAAGCTGTGGCAAAGATGGCAGCAGAGCAGGAAACACGTCAGGTTGTCACAATGAAACTATATGATCTCCTAATCGATTTGCACTTTGTTTGGTGTATACTGGAATCATAGAAATGGATATGAAATTTAATTGATTACATTTTTTCGTAACGATTAACGACACCCAGTGGCCAATCCGGATGTCAGAAAATGCTGAAAATCAGTTCCGGTATCTCAAGGATATCTACTAGTGTGCATAAATGAAGATCCAGCCTCCAATATTTTTTGTCCTATGACATGCTGACATAAACAATCTGAGGTAGCAGTAATTCCATAATATCCCCGATTTAAAATGAGATTTTACTCTTAACAGTTTTAATTGTCAAGGCTACGACAGCAAAGGCAAAGGCCTCACTCACCAAACAAAAACAAAAAGCGAAAACTGTTTACGCTTACACAGAAACCCACACAGACAGTGGGAGTTTTTTTTTTTTTTTTTTTTTTTTTTTTCCCAATGTTTTTTTTTTTTTTTTTTTTTTTCTTTTTATCCCAATGTTTTCTTTCTTTCTTTTCTTTCTGCTTTTGGGTTTGCCCCAATCCCTGGCTGCTCTCCCACACCCTGAACTGCACCCCACCTTTAACTGCCACAGCCAAATGGGTCAGACCACTAGATGAGGGGTGGTATTGATTTCACACAGCCGACATCACTGCGTGTGTTTAAGCCATAGTAGCAAGAAATCCAGTAACCTCACACATACAAAGGCTCACAAAAAAGGGCAGCCAGGCAGTTTATGTAAACAAGATCTAGTGACGTAATTTCCTGCTTGTGGCGAGCTTGTGTGTGATCTTTTTGTGTCGCCCATGACCATTTGTCACACTGCGTTAAGATTTTGGCTGCATCAGTCAACAGTTTGAATACCAACTGCACACAAAAACAAGGCCTCTAATTCCAGGCCAAACAACCACCCGAAAAGCAAGTGAATGTACACACACACAGAAACTCATGCCAAGATGAGCATCTTAGGCGGTCTGAAGAGGTATGATAAGATTTATAGGAGTGTGAAAGCTTTCCACAGCCGAAATATGCATTCAACAGCTGAGAGAAGAGCAGCCAGGAAGGATTCCGATTTCTAGAAATGGATAAACCGCACACAAGTACAAAAGAAAAAAAACAACAAAAGAACTAACAATGATAAAGATTGGACAGACTGAGAGGGACAAAATCAAATGCCAGGATAATCAAAGCAGAAGCAAGTGAGAAAATCTTTTGATAAGGATTCTTTAAGCAACATGTTTAATTAGTCATCATTTTAAATGTTTAATCTAAATAACTAAACCTCAATCATATACTACAGACTAAAGCAGTAGAAGAGTGTACTTATAATGTTTTTAGCAAAGTTTAAACCCCAAGAAATTCATCAACGCATCTCAGTGTTTGCAGTTTGCTCTAAGGTCAATAAGAACCTGAGAGCATCTGAGAAATCTAATTTTTTTTTTTTTTACATGAAACTGCTTTATGGAATGTTCCATAATTTGTAATTGTTTTGCAGAGGAGACATCTGCTGATGATTCACTAAGCTCTTCATAAAAAAAAATAAAAAAACCCCTTGTGAACGACGTGTACTGAATGACTCCTAACCTAAAAACAGCTGAGCTCCTAGAAACAGGCTAACATTATCAGCAGCTCAGGTTGCAACCCCCCAGACACCGTGTTTCTGCTGCAGCATCAGAGAAACACCGATGTTTGAAAATGCTCATTCTTGACATACATACATCTTGAATACTTGCCTGGGACAAGTCAACAACTCACTGATAAATAAATATGAAATCTGTGCATGAACATCATAATGTTACTACTGTTACATATATCTAGAAAATACACAATATCTACATTTACTTGTATTCTTTAGTTTTTATATATTTAGAACTTAGCGTTAGAAGTTTGAGGTCACTCTGATTGCTGTAAAACATATAAAACTGTATGGTTAATCCCACATGATGGATGTGCAAACTATGTGAATAACATGTGCTTTCTCCATTTCAACCACAGTGTCCTGGATGTTTTTGGGAGAAAAACTCCTTTTCAATGTGATACCTATAAACCTTTTAATAAATGAGAGCTGAGAACTGGAATTCCAATAATGGCTTGTGTGATAAGCCTGGTTGGGTTTCCGCATAGTGCCAGGGGAACAATGAAGGGGGAGAAGGGGAAAAAGGATGACTGAAGTGTGTGAAATATTACATGATTCAAGAGAAAAGGGCAAAGTGGGTCAATATAAATCGCTTCTCATAATATTTCAGATTTTACATATAAACAGCTATACTGTGACCTGAATAAAAGACTTTTGTACAAAGACTTAGATTTCAAATGTAAGCCTATGGCTTGACCTCATGAAGCACTTAGATAACATCTATTGCTAAAATATATGGATCTTATCTTCTTAAAGCAAAGTCTCTGTTTAATCTGCGATATTAAAAGACATGTATGGGAACATATAGATGTTTGTATCGAAGATTTATACATGGGGCTAACTGTAAAAGACGTGCATTCTCCTGATTTGCCCATTGATGGGAGTGAATCCAAGTTCATCCAGATCATTTGACTTTGACTTTTATTAATAAAAAAAGCTTGTTTCTCCCAACATGCCTTCATAAATCTGACATATATAATCAACTGAATCAGAAATGCCTTATTCAGTATCAATCTTATCATCTTATCATCTGGCAAAAACAATAACATGCTTAAATATGCCACTGCCTACATAAACATGTTTTTTGTTTTTTTTTTTTAAATGACACAATAATAGGTAAAGATTTAAGTCCAAAATGTGATCCCAAACTCATTTTGGTCTGAATCCCTTCATAGTGTATTATTTTAATATTGTATTATCATATTAATGTCACCACTGACAGGCATTGCCATAATTAATCAGGCAAAAACCTATGACAGATAATTCCTCGTACAGTAGAAGATTAATTTCAGGTCTTTGTTTATCCTTTGACCTCTATGTCAGAGGTCATGCAAATGTGCACATTTCAAAATTGTGGATTGTTTTCACAAAGGGGAAGAGTACATTTAATCCAGAACAGCAATGTACATGTTAAGCTTTAAAGTCCATGGGTGTCAGTGTGTGTATTTTGGAGAGCTATAGCTTGAACAGGAGTTGTGTCTTTAATCAAGGCTCAAACAATGAACCAGCGCTGTAGTCAGTCCTAGAAAGTTTCAGTTAATCCCATGTTTAAAATGTTTAACTGTGTCAAGTGATAAATAAGAGCTGATGAAAAGCCGAGGACAACTGAAACTGTAAGACTGCACTCATTTAAAAACACTTATTATTATGCAGATAAAGGGGGAGTTCCATAACTTGTAAAAAGCTTGAATTTTCTACATAATATAACAACAATAACAATCATATTTTTTGATATCGCTAGACATTTATTAATTTCATCTCCGACTAGCAGAGACAGACACATGATACCAGAGTGTGCATGTAAATTATCACCTCTTAATTTTTACACGTGTACGAATTACTTTGTGATTTTTAAATACTTTCATAGTCATAGTCAATCATGATTGTTTTCAAACATACACAGCACTCACCTAGAAATATGTCATTTTTACAGATTATTTATGATGATAAATGAAGTAGAGAAAAACAATATGGAGCTATCATGTTGGTGTCAAACAGACTCCACTGGCAGCATCATGAATCCCTCCACATCACGTCTTACCTCTCTTTGAGGAAGTCCACCACCCTTTTAAAGTCATCAATGCAATACTCTCTCTTCATGTCCATCAGGACGCTGTCTGAGGCTGACTGCACCGGAACATGAAGGAAGGCGTAGACACGTGGATGATTCAGTATCTTAGCCATCTCCTAATGAGAAACGGAGGAAAGAAAGAAAACAACAGTGAGAGTGAGGGACAGGAAGAGAGACTTTGTCATATGTCATATGAGAGACAAGGCAACAGGTATGAAATCACTAAAACGTGAGAGCATCTAACATATTATATACGTAACATATGTCTATCTCATGTAGCAGTTGTTTTTTTGTTGCTGAAAATGAGTCGTAAGAGAAGAAGTCAATCATTTTATGTAGCCGGAAATGATGTCAATTATATAATGTATGTGATTCTATATAATAGGGAATAGAGAAAATAAAAAGGTAATTGCCTAAAGCTGTAGTTTTGATATCACTAAATATCAAAATGTATAATCAACTGTCATCTTGAAGTTTTTGTTTTAATGAGTCTTTTAAGGACAAACGTACATCAGATTAGCCACAGAAATGGTGTATCTAAAGCCAAAATGGTCCAGAAGAAAGAAGCAAAATATTACGACAAGGCGCCAGTTTTGAATGAATGAAGATTCCATTAAAATACCTCTTTTCTTGCTCTCATTCCTCTATAGACCTTCTACAATTAGGCGGCCTTTCCCTCTTATTTTTCACCTCTTCTTTATTAAGAAAATAAAAGAGGAGAAACTCTGAGAATTCAGCATGTAACTACTACATCCAAAGTCAAAGAGTCAAGGCTGCTCCAGAAGTCGTTTTTTATGTCAAAAAATTGAAGAGCTTTATAACTGCAGCATCCAAGTCCACGTCTCAGAAAAAAGCAAAAAAATACTGGTCAATAATTAACCAGTAGGGATTTCTTCTATGTGGGTAGCTTTATGTTTTCACTAGAGCCCGACCAATATGCAACTTCTGGGACCAATATCAGTAAGTTAAAAAGATCAGATTCCAATATCGATATTGATTTCAATACAGTTACAAAGATATGGACTGGAGGCAGAATATTTTACAGCTAAAATGACAACAGTGCACTGAAATCTTTACTGACAATTTATTCTGACATTGTCATCTTTAAAACTTTTTTTTTTTAATATCAGCCAAAGCTGAAGACATACAGTACATGCCAATACTGTTATATCTGTGATGGGCCAAAAATGGCTGATCGTATTGGCCAACTGATGTACCAGTCAGGCTGTAGTTTTCACAAAATTTAAATACATTATCATTAATAATCATGAACATGACTGCAGTTTCTTTAATGCGGAAAGACTTTAATAAGGAAAAGTTTTCGTATATATGGTCTTAGTTCTTATATGGAAAATGATTTCAGTCATGAATTGATAAATATAAATCATCATCAGAATCAGAATACTTTATTTATCCCCCAGGGGAAATTGTTTCTTTACAGGTGCTCCTTGTAAGCATAGAAGAGATAGGTTTAAAAATATATAAAAAACAAAATATATATAAAAGGAGTATGTACATTAATAAAAATAGTATATACAGAGTATATACAGTAAGGTGTGAACGGTGTAAAATAAATAAATGTGTGACAGAAAATAAATAGTGTATGAGAACTGCAGTATAAATATGAATGATCTGAGGGTGGCAAAAAGGGGGTTTCTCAGTTGAAACACAGGACTGTGAGTCATGTCTCAGCATTTACAATTTAACCAACAACTACAAGTTATGAGAGGGTTTTTTTTTTTCATTCTTACATTCCTTTCTTCGTTAAAGAACACAGATGTTAAATTTTGCTGGCCAAAATCCGGATGCTACCATTACCCTGCTAATCACCACAAGGAGAAAAACAGGAGTGGAAGAAATGATTTAATGATTTCCTACAAGAAAATGCTGATTGCAGCCCGTCTTCTCATTAAGATCCATTGTACAATGTTGCCTCCTTCATACAGACACAAAAGAGTAAGTATAAGAGCACACACACACTTGCAAATACCGCTCAGTTGCAGCACGCCACAGGGGTTGACCACTGGAAGCTCCAAATTAGAGAGATTTAATTTAGTTGGATAATGGAGCTTGATTGGTTACAGAAATCAGCTCTTTGAAAGCATTTAAGCATGTTTGTGTGTGCGTTTTCGTGATAGAGATAGATAAAGAGACAAAAAAAAAAGTGAAATATCCATGTATCGATGTGGTTTTAAATACTTTGGAAGGTAAAATAATAGTGGATTGATTATGTACCCATGTACATAATCAATAATTCCTAAGTTACTCCTTTTACAATTTTGCTCCATTATATTCAGAATAGATACTTTATATTGTATAATTACAGAGAGAATCTTTTACAGATCAAAAAGTGTTAGCCTTTTCTAAACAATGTCACGCTAAATCAGCAGTTTTATCAGAGTTCAACAAAAAATTAAAAACAAAAACAAAAAGATTGGAAAAAGAAAAAAGAAAAAAAATTCCATTATTAAATCTAATGCGCCGTTTAAGTATATGTTCTCTAAATGGTAAAGTTTGCTGTGGTGCTTTGTGCTGTACACCCGATTTGTACACTTCCTAAAGCAAATATATAGTTATATAGCAATATAGTGTATCTAACGTTTTCTTATATTCATTGATAATGTGGGGTACTATTCTCTTTTTACTTGTGTATTAGCTACAAAAAAGACTGATGTATAATGTATGTGTCACGATATGTACTGTATATAGGGTTAGGGTTATACTGTTTTGCTCAGTTATGCCTTTAGCATACATCCTGATACAATATACAGTATTAGGTTTAATGATAATTACATGCTGCTCCACTGTCATTAGGTTCACTGATGTGCGGATGTACGTGCATACGTGTACAGTAAGGTCCAGATCTGAAATAAAACAATCAAAAAGTGATCGAAGTACAAAGTATCAGCTTGAATTTAAGAGGTTTCCCAAAAATATGGTATTTACCGTTTAGAAATTACGGCCAATGTATACAGAGTGCACCCATATTCAGGGGATCAAATGTATTTGGACAAACGAACAATTGTAAATATAACCATAGTTTTTATAGAAAAATCTTTTGCACTCAATGATTGTCTGAGGTCTGGAGCCTGTGAACATCACCAAATTCCAAAATTTTCTCCATGGTGATGCTTTGCCAGGCCTTCACTGTAGCCACCTTCAGTTTCTGATTGTTTGTAGGTTTTTCTGCCTTTAGTTTTGTCTTCACTACCTGAAAAGCTGCTCTACTGAGTTGAGATCAGGTGACTGACTTGGCCATTGAAGAATATTCCATTTCTTTGCCTTCAAAAAGTCTTGATTTGCTTTTGCAGTATGTTTTGGGTAATTTTCTATTTGCAATATGAAGCACCATCCTATCAGTTTTGTAGTATAAGGCTGAATGTGAACAGCGAGTATAGCCCTATACACCCCAGAATTCATCTTCCTACTTAGTAGTCGCATCATCGATAAATACCATTGTGCCTCTTCTATTGGCAGCCATACATGCCGATGCCATAACACTGCCTCCACCATATCTGACACATGATGCAGTATGCTTTGGATCATCAGTTGTTCCTTTCCATCTCCAGACTTTTGTCTTTCTGTCATTCAAGTTTATGTTGATATCATCTGTGCAAAAAATTTGATTACACAACTTGGGAGGCTTTTGTAGATCTAATCTAAAATCTAATTTGGCCTCACTGTTTTTAAGTGTTACCAGTGGTTTGCACCTTGTATAATTGCTTTGTTTTTTTAGCCTAATGATGGCCTCCTTCACTTGCACTGTTATCTCCTTAGAATTATATTGATAACTAATATAGAAACATCTGCCAAATGCCAATTCAACACCTAGACTCAACTCAAGACCTTATATCTGCTTCATTTGTCTTGAAGTAAAAAAGAAAATGGACTATACCTGACCATGACATTGGTGTTACTCTGCATAAAATGGCTGTGATTCCTTTTGTGAACCTCTTATGTTAAAGCTGAAAATCTGTAGTTCGGCCACATCTTGATTGTTGTATTTCAAATCCTGTGTGGTTTTGTATAGAGGCAAAATTATAAGAACTGAGTCGTTGTCCAAATACTTGTGGGCATAACTGTATGTGTGTGGCGTGGCTAAATGGGGTCTCAGTAGATGACATGCTTGCTTGAGGATCAGTGCAGTGCTGACGGAAACTGGGGATTCATCTATAAAGGAAGGACTTGTATAGGCATCTTTCTGACAGTGCCCAATTCTTCCTCTGATGATTATTCAGTACACTGATAAGCATCTCGTTTGTTCGAGATCCCTGTGGAGTTGAGGCCTTTTAAAATGTTTGACTGCTGCTGACAGACAGTTTAGTGAGTCTGAAGTGAAAAAGATGCTGGGATGTGGAAGATATCGCTCAGCACTGCCCATTGGCAAAAATTAAAGTGCCGCTTTATTGGCATCACTCATGGGTGGCAACTATTCAGCTCAAAGAATACTTCAAGCAGCAACCAAGCACACTGGAGCAAGCAGGGTTTATTGTGTTGTTTTCATTAGTCCTGACAGTGTACCATAATAACTACGCTAAACTACCATAATACTGTTTTTAGCTCTCTGCCACTTCAGCCCCAATCCACCATCCCTGGACTTCTCATGCTCGTTTACACAGACACACACAATCCTTTCATCTTTGGTTGATTCTATCTGAACCAGACAGAATCCATCTTAACTGGCTTAGCTCAAAGGATCTAATATCTACCCCGCTCAAATCCGATATGATGGAAAACAACATATATGGAAAGGAGAGAGAGAGTGCCGGAAAAAAGATGCTCAGGCTGAGCTTGTTCTCTAAATTCCTTGATAATATTCTGCATGAGCATTTTGTCTGCTCTGTTCTGACCTTCCTGCTCGTCAGCCTGCTCATCTTTTTTTGTGATTAATTTTATTTATTTTTTTACAAAAGAAGACATATCATTTATTTACATTTAGAAACACCAATTTTAAAGTGCCTCAAGTTTAGCCTGAAAAACTGACCTCATACATATTCTGAATTAAACAGAAATATGCAGTGAAAAAAGAAGAAATCTGTAATCCTTTGGATGCATTTCACTGTCTTTGTTTGGTTTAATGTTAATTTATTCCACAGTATCACATGGGGAAGCTATACATGGTAACACAAGCAAAAATGTAGCTCTTGCAGTTGATGGTGTTGATATAACATCAGCATTAAAACAAATTTAACGTAAACTTATTTTCATTCCTTCAAACGTCGGCATTAAAGTTTTTTTCACAGCAAATAAAATTTCTATCTTTGGCAGCTTGTGGATTTTATCTCTGTTGGTTCAGCCATTAAAGAGAACAATGACTGCACATATAGTTTATCTACAGCTCAATGACATTATCGTATGTTTTATCTATGACAGCGGAATCGAAATAGTAAACTTGTGGAAATGTGGACAGGAAATCCATCGAAGTGCTTTACTTTTACTTTACAAAGAAGTTGAAAGAATTTATCACCACTTGTTCAGAACAGAAAACACCTGACCATTAACTTAGCACTAGCAGGAAGAACTATGTCTTGTAGTTTTTAGTGAGTTCGAACAGTGTGTTACAATCACATTGGAAAACTAACAAAACAAGTTCTTACAAATCAAAACATGCCAACATTTACTAATGCATAGTCCTGAATACAGTGTTTCAGACACAAGCATCAGAAATGTCTCAGATACAATTCAAAGGGTGGATTCTTTGGACTGACCCAATATACATGAATAAAACTGCTCTTATCCATCAGGGAAATCCCATCTTTATCACATCGTTTTTCTGTTATTCAGGTCAACTGTTGTTTAGGACAATGAAGAAGTGTTTTAAAGAAATCTGAGGCTAGCCAGAGTTAGCAAATTGTTGTCAATTTGGCAATATTCTACCCAGTCCCACGAGTAAAAAAGTGATGTGTATGTAAATCTTTAGTTTTGAGGGGTGGCACCAGCATTTCCAAATTCAACACTGCCACTATATATATATTGGAAACTGATGCTATTGCACTACAGTTTTATAGTATTACTGTAGTTTGTAAAGTTATTGTCTTTCTTGTTTCCTAAATCGGGAGGGGGGGAAAAATATGGTATCAGATAATCTTTAGTTCTCAACAAATCTATGAATAAATAAATACTTAACAAATTTTCAAATTCGCTGATCACGTTAGATCAAGTTAGAGCTTCATGGCAAGCATTGATATCCATTAGCTAAAAGTAGATCTCACACAGTGCACTGTCAACATTGGCAAAAGCCACAAATTTCATCTTATTTAAATCATCTTGTGCTTCTATAGTCTGAAGTGAGGAGGCATTCGTGATTGTAACACACACAAAAGCAGCTGGAATCCTCACTGTGTTAACATTCAGAGAAAAAGAGTTCAGTCTGGTGTGAGTGGAGATTCTGAACCTAACCCGTAATACATAGCACCTAACTGCATTCGCACATATTCAGCCATATAGACAAGCCCACACATCACAGTGTATTAACAGGGTTCGCCCAGGGGAGTCTGTAGAAGAAAACGTCTCTACAAGCAGCTCCCAGGATAATAAGTCAAGTCCCCATGTGTGTGCACAAACACACAGGGAACTGTAGGAACTGCATTAAGCAGCAGATAGAGGAACTGAGCTCCCAGTGGTATTAAACATTTCAAACACTTCAGGCTGCACTTGATTATCCCTGGAGGCTGTATCGAGCCTGCAGCACCTCACATACTAAAGATAAAGAGATAAGTGCAAATGTAGCATGTGAATATTAAACCATATTGAACTGTGTGTTTACGATTGAAGTTAGGAAAAAAACGCATGCAAGAATTCCAGCAATATAATGCCAAAGTTTGTTTTAGTGACTTAAAGAATTCTGAATGAATTCTGAATGAATGAAAGTAACCAAAAACTGCACCAAAATGCATTAAACATATAGTAGGTTTGCTCAGGCTGTGCGTTATATTTACAAATTAGAATTCACTTTGCTCACTTCCATTACTGCTTTTAAAAATTATTTTTTCCCCTCTAAAATTACATAGTTAAAGCAACAACAAAAGGCACAATAAAGACTGGTTTTAAATGGGTAGCCAGCATTTGAATCTCTATCCTTCAAAACTCATAATTCACCTCAGTAAGTCAGGGCTCATAATTCAGAGGCACATCAGAATAGCCTGACAGTGAGCATTCATTTGGAGCCGGGTCCCTCGCACAATGCTACATTAGGCCTCTAATGCGAAGAGGCTCCCAAAGGCTTCATTAAAATGAAAATGGTCTGAGAGGGTGTGTCGACGTGTGTACCCATACAGCTGAGTGTGAAGGTGAGAGACGTGTGTGGGAATGTTACAGTATTTGTTCATGCGTGTGAATGCTTGTGTCCTGGGTATGAAAAATATCAGCCGACACAGAGGATGGATTTTTCATTTTGTTATGGGTGTTTGGAAGTTTGTCAACGTTCCCAAGGACCACTGCAGTTCCACTGATGTGGGACACAAAACGCTCATTTTCTCTGACTAAATGAAAAATGGTGTGGGGAAAAAGGGGAAAAAATTTTAATTAATAAAAAAACTGATTCTATCCTACGTAAAAACAGCAAAACATTCAAGAACAATTAAGATGACCAGTATTTCTTAAGGAAGTTACAAAACACTAATTTGCATTTTATGCTTTTACAAAATTACATTTTTAGGTAGTTTTAGGATTTGTTTTGCAGCTGGATGAAAACCATCCAGCAACAACCAAGTCTAGACGTAAATCGTTTGTTTCTCTAAGATTATGTTATGGAATTAAGCATTTTGAGTGAAAATTCAAATTCTAGCTCAAACCAGTCACTGTTTGCAACGTTGCAACACAGTTTTCCAGAACTGTAGAAAAAAGTTTAATCAGCATTTCTGATGTGCTGTATCTCTACTCAAATTGAAGTGAGTTCTGTGGAGGGCGTTTCATGGAGAACCTCCATTTCATTCATCTCAGTTGGACGGACTGCTACATACGAGGAGGCTACTTTCACACTTCATTAACTGAGTCTGCTAGCATGCTGGATTACATTGCACACTGAGGCTGACTCACACACACACACCTCACTCCTTACATGATGTTTCACCTTTCACATACGCTTATCAATGTATTGGCAAGCGGATGGACAGACGCGTAGATGGACAGATGGAAAAAGAAGTTTAAAAGTACGGTCTACTTAATAACATGCTACACATATAGTAAAACTTTAACTCTTGAAGAGAAAAATGTGAAATACAAAAGGGTGACATTTCTTCCTTACAACTATTCAAGTAAAAATGGCCACTGATGGCATGAAGCAATCAACTAAAATTTCAGAGACAAGTGGCCCATGAGAGGCGATTGGGCCTTTAACGGCTCCAATCAGCAAATGGCGCTGCAAGGCTGTCTACGTCTGTCAGGAGAAACAGGTTGCACGCAGGGATAAATTGGGTGCTCTTGTGTGACAGAGCGAGGCAGGGCAAAAGTGTTCATCTGTGGAGTGAGTGTGTGGAAGACAAGGTGAGCTTTTAAGGGAAAGTGAAGAGGTAACTTGGCCTTTTCAGCTTCAATCACAGCCATTCAGTGTGATGTTGCTGTATAATCGCTGGTGCTCTTAAAAAGGAAAGACAAGAGGTTAGAACTTGGCCTTTACTTAAGATGGAGGATGAATCTACTTTGGAGATCATTGCATTGTTGTTATTGCTGTGATTACCACCATCAAGAGAAGAACTGAAGAAAATAAGGGAGGGAAAGTAATTAGGAGACCGGGAAGACAAGTTCAATCATTTAGTAAAATTCATATGTATTTTAAAGGGCTTTGAAAATGAGAAGATAGAACAATGAAAATATAATGTACAAATACAATTTAAACAGTTCCAAGAATTGCATTAGATGACCCAAAAGGACTTTAAAAAGTAGAATGAATATAATTAGGGAACATAACACATCTAATAAAAGGCTGAGTTTAATTATTTGATTTTGATAGAAAAAATTTGATCACGGTATTATTATGCAATCTCCGTATCTAGGAGATTGCATAATAATACCATAATCAAAATAACAAGCACCAGTGCTTTAAAATCAATGTAACTTCCACTTTTGAAATGTGCTGGGTTGCTGCAATGTAACATTGTTTTGGTTTTTGCTGTCAAAAGATTTTGCTTGAAATTCTTTCATGTAAATATGATTGGCAATGCAAAATAAACTTAATAGTTATTAATTTATCCAAAAACTGATTTATTCAATGCATTTCGATTCTAGCAGACCAAAGCCATGAGGTAGAAGAGTTCAGAAGTATCTTAGAAGCATGTGGAAGGTTAAAATTGTTTCAGCAAGAGCTTAAAAATGGTCAGTGAAGTCAGTGAAAAGGAAAACAGGGTAAGATTCTCTGCTAGATGTTCAGCCCACAATTACTGACAGTAGGACAAAAGAAAGTTTAAAAGTAGGACTACAAACAGAGAAAAAGGACATTAACTGGGAGGGGGGGTCTGAATAGGGGCTGGCGGGGGAGAGGAAAAAGGGTAAATGGGGGACAGGAGCAACAAAAGAAAATGATAAGTTAAAGACGAGTACTCTTATCTTTCCTTATGTAGGTTAATTGACTAAGGAATTAAAGAAAAAAAGATATAATTCAATTCAATGCATGGATGTTAACAATTAAAGGGCCGGTAGCATATGCAATGATTCTTAACACTCACACACAGGCACACACCAAGCTAGTGTGTCATCCAAGTATATTTCTAATTATCAGTTAATTGTTATTCCCTATCATTAGGAGGGTGGTTTTTTAATTGTAATGTAGCCAGGCAGAAAGCCTACCTATACATGTGGGGGACAATTAGCCACCTCCATTAACCCCTGGTTAATTACAACCTCCACTGCTGCTTCCCACAGCACTTTCCCTTTCCTCTTACCCCTCGTCTCTATCGCAGGGGCCTTCATCCCCTTATTTTATATTTCTGCCCTCATTTCATTCATCTATGATCTCCAGTCTCCCTTGGTTGTTTGATTAAAAGCTATATCTACTGTGAACTTCACTGGCCTTATTTTTTTTTTTTAGGGAAAACTTTTGTATTATTGTATTTTAGTTTTCTAGGTTACTCTCTCTGTACTTCCTTCACTGTATTTCTGTCTTCTTCCAAACATAGAGGAGAAAGGGAATGCTAAAAGTAAGCAAACTTACAAAGATATTTTCAAAATGAATGTCATTTTTTAATTGTTTTTGGCTTATTTTTGCGCAACGCTGCAACTGCTGATGTGAAATAAACAAAATATTGAACTTCTTAGCTTTGATTTAATTTACACTAAACCTTATTTTTTCTCCAACATCAGAACACAAGAAGAAATAAAGCTACATTTATGCCATTATTGGTGGAACAGACACACATGTCACTGCAAGTCGGCTGATAGATCCTCAATGGATTTATTAGCACGAGATATTAGTTTCTGTTCAACCAATCCTTTACTAGTTAAGAATTATACTGAATTATACTGAATAATTAGGGTTTCAATTTGGCTAAGCCCATTGTATCGCTGGCCTGAATTCCAGTTCTCAAATTTAATAATCAAGTAAATATCTACCAAACTGTGAAATGGAGAGGCTGTAACCTGTCAAAGTTGTTAGGCTGTATGTTTCTTCAACACCCCCACCTGTGTCATAGGGTTAGGTTTCGGTTTAAGCTCCAGGATTTTTCTAATGAAGCATCTGACACACAGGGTTTGATTATTGATAATATCATAACACAGCAATGATGTGTAAATTACACTAATTTTAAAAAATGAAACTATTATCATGAGTATTACTAAAATGTGCTTTATGTTTGTTTTTTAACCGGACAATAATCATATCAATTTTAAAGTATCAGTCGCTAGGTTAATCAAATAATTAACAAATGATTAAACAACAGGTGGAGTCCCAAGGGTAGTAAGTGAGGTTAAAACACAGGTAATTAATGAGAAACTACAAAGAATTTTTATACTTTCTTAGCCAATGACAAAAAGTTGAAAACTAGCAATAATTGCATGTTTATTGGTGATGAACAGCGTGATGACTGTCGTGTTCTTTCTTATATAGGTATAGACTTCGGTGCAATGTGTCTACCCAGGCACAGCGCACATAACTTCAACAAAAAAAGTCAGCAATGGGTTACACAGCTGGCTTATTTTTACTGCTACAAGCCTCATTTCCATGTAAAGCTACTGTATATATTACAAGCTATTGGCAAATGATTAAAATATAGCTGTTAACTAGAGCATATAACAAGACAGTGAAGGGCAGTATGCATGTTAAAATAATAGCCAATAAACACAAACAGAAGAACCACACACAGATTTCAGAAGATAACAGTGGACTTCTTTTTAAAATGCAAAAAATTTATCACATCATCACATTATTTTTATTGAATTTTCATCAATATCTATCGTATCTGTACCAATTGCTGGTTAGCAGTAGTGGTTGAAAAACAAAAATAGCATGTATCTTTGAAAGAATTCCTTTACTAAGTATATTGAAATCATTCAGTTCTATTAAAAATCAAGTCATTTTATAGGTTATGTCATGGTTTGCCAATGTGTATTTATATTTTCTTTCCTAACAAAAGCATCAATTTCAGGGCATTCATAGCAACAAATGATGTAACAACACAAAGAAAACCCTAAGTCTAAGTTTTATTGAATTTGACAACACTGAATGACCACACTGACCACCACACAGAAAGGTCTTTATGTTTTCAGGCTTTGTTTGTCTATCTATTTACAATTTATTTGGACAAATTAACTTAACTTTCCAAGTTATTGTCAAAAACAGAGGCTGGGTATGCTTATTATCCACTGACGGTGGTGTATGTTGATAACATTTAAATGATAGAAAACGCATGTCTAATGGTCAAAGGTAGACATACAAAAACAGAGAGGCAGAGAGGGCTGGGATAGAATGAGAAAGAGAATGAATAACAATGCCCATTGTTCCATTAGGAAAGACACTAATGACTGATAAAATGAGGTTGCTAAAGAGGACACAATTGTCCTTAATTGACTCATTAAGAGAGAGAAGAGAATGGGCTGCATTAATGAACAGAGTACCACCGTTGCAGCTAAACTGCTTGCTAAGCAAAACAGAAAGGCATTTCCTTTATTAAATCCAGCCAAAGTAATTTTATCTGCTCATAGAAAGGGATAGCACAAGAGACAACAATAACAAAAAATGTGACAAGAGAGTATTTCAAATTTTATTCATTAGTGGTGCATTATTATCTGCGAGGGTAGGTCTGGGTGAAATGGGCAATGGTGTGCATACGCTGTGCGTACCTCTAGGTGTTCGAGGATATATGGTGGGTTTGTCATTCCCAGCCTCAGCATGGCCCCTTCAGGAATCTCCTCAACCAGTCTCCATAGCAATGTGGGCAGATCTGTCCCTATGTCCCTACCATAGGCTCCCGTGTCCTCGCTGGTCAACCAGATCTCACAGACTCCCTCTGGAATGAGACATACACACAAAACACTGATTAAGTATGATAAATGATGGTCAGTCTTTGTTCCAAGTTTTCAAGTTTGCAAAATGGTGATCTTAATGCAATGCAGCTCTATTACTATTTACCTCACTATTAAAAAAAAGTATTTCTAACAATAATCAAATCTTCTAAAAAATATGCTTTAAAACCATGTCCAGTATATCAATGCACAGTGGTCCCTATATGTTAAATCATGGCTCAACTTATTATACCTAATTATCATGAACACGCATTAAATGTTTCTTGTAGGAAGCAGCAAAAGACAACTGTAAGGTAAAAATGGCATGCATTGTTGTAACTAAACTGATTTAATCCAAGAGCTATATTAATCAAATTATTTAAAGCCTTGTCTGTAAAAAAGAGACACACATATACAGTACACGATATCATGGTAAGAGAGTGAATGAAGCAGCTGTAGACAGTCAGATTATGATGTCAGACAATCCAGCTTCCTTTTGTTTATCAAATAGACCCCATTTACAGCTGGCATTAAAATGTGTGTTACTGTGACTGGATGGCAACTGGATGGCGCTTGACCACATAAATATACACCTGGTATCAAACGTGTTTGTGGTGTCCTCTTCGAGATCAGATCGCTAGCCGATCATGCTTCTCCACTACTGGAAGCAGGTACTCTATTACATACTCTACTTGTATACACACTGCTTAAATAAACAAAAAAAAAAAAACCAACAAAATGGGCGAGCTTGCCGAGAAGCAAGGAAATGAGCAGAAAACCGATGACAGCAGAGGAGGGAGAGGTGTTATAGTGCGTTTAAGTGGCTGTGTGGATCGGAGATGTATTTGCATTTAAACATACGTTCACAGAGGTCATAATGTGTGATCTGGCAGATCAGATAATAATCCGCTATCAAAATGTTGTCCAGTGTATTCACACCTGATGTTTTATGTAGTCAAAAAGTACTAGATTGCAATGCAATCGCAAAAAAAGGTAAAACATTCGATCTTGTCTTGAAGGAATATTGATTTAGTTACTGTGATTACTGTGATTCATGGTTTTATTTAATCCTGTTTGAACTGCCAGAGCTCTAATTTGGCTGAAACTTGTTTAAAGATGATTTTACCCAGCCTAAGAGAGAGTAACAGTTTAACCTAGAGTTTAATTTTAGAACAACTTTAAAAAATGTCATTTACTTTACAGGAAGACTAGACGTCATGCACACAGAAATTCTTGAGTTGAACTTTCAGGTCAACTGTGACCTACTCCTCAAAAAGTCTCCGTATGTGATGTACCTTTGGTGCTGTAGTCCTGCCTTGGACAACATACAAGGGTACAAACAGATATCATTGATGTTTCATTATACTTTACCTAAGTTTATGTTTGTGTGAATCCTAACTTCTACCTATGATAAAGTAATATTGCCACTGATTTTTAAAAAAAAAACCAACATATATATTTTTAGTTTTCAGTTAATGAAGCTGTGTTTATTTAGGTCTAAGCTATTAACAATCTTCAACAGTATTATCTATGAAAATAAATTAAGTTATTACCACCCATTGGCCAACCCAAGCAACATCGTTTCATGAACACAGTAGCCTCTCTCAAGTATTATTATTTCATTACCTCTAAGAATCTCTCTCATTGCCTAAATACTTGTCAAGAGACTTACTGACAAATATTAAAAATATCCATTTTATAAGCTTTCCAGGAATGTGAATGTCAAATACAATGAGAATGCACAATCTACTGACTTAATGTTAAATTAGACTTAATGAACTGCCATTGACTGTATGTCTGGAAATGGTTGATTGTGTACTTCAAATGTGTGTTAAGACACATAATATAATGCAGGCACACAAAAAATGCATGTGCAATTGCAGGGCAGAAGCTCTAGTGCACACAGGGACACAGACACAACACAGGAAACCACACAACCACCATTATCATTAGCTGTGCAGAGACAGACAGAAAGATGCATGTGGTCATTGAGAGAGTAAAGATGGTTTTTGGCTAATTGGACAGTTGTGCGTGTGTGTGTGCGTGACAGAAAGAGAGGAGCATAAAATGGTGGGTTTAAAGGCATACATAGGCCAGATAGATTAAAGATGATGACAGTATAATTGTCCAGAGTGAAAGACTTTCCAAACCTCATCATCATTGACATTAAGATGCGCTAATGATTTCTGGAGTCAGCCATGTCTAAAAACACCATCAAAAATACATCCATCAATCACACGTGATCAGATCTAAACTCTAATAAGCAAGAATCCATTCAGAATTAGATGTCCATGCGCGTCACTGTAGAATTAATTGAAAGAATACTTCACCTTGGCGCAAAGCTCACTAACCTAGTTCGCACTAGATCACTCTTAAAAATAAATTATGCTGTTGTGCAGTTCAAATTTCTAATCTTTTTACCCTGAAGGGAGGCGGTGACAGTGTGTGGTCTCACCCATCACACTGTCGTTACTGCCAAAAACCTACTCACCTTTCCACCTACATCAGACCCCATGTTAAGATCTTGGGTTTTACATTTCATGACAGATTCAAACACGAACTAGGCATTTCCTAGCACTGGTTTGACCTGAAAAGTCATTCAAGCACTAGGCTAGATTAGTGTAACTCCATCTGCATCGCATCTCTTAAGTTACCATTTCCCAATTTAGTATAAAATGCTGCTGCTTGATTATTAACACATTATTAAGAAAGAAAAGAGAAAACATCAACTCAATACTTGTATCATTACAATGGTTTATTCTAATATGTCACAAGCTCCTCCATAAATTTAACACTGAACGTCTTCTTACAGCACACTGAGCCCTCGGATCCCCCCATTTTGGTATGTTTGATGTCCACCATTTGTAGAGGAAAAGGGCATTTCTCTACAAAAGCTCCTTGGCTATGGAACAGTCTGCCATAAGTTTTTGCTTTGAAGAGGCACCCCAAAACCAACTTTTATTCAAAAGAGAACCTCAAATTTAAACCTCAGCTTGCTTGGCCTGAATTACACTAATCGCACTGCACTAATTCTTGCCTGCATTAACTGCAACACAGGCCAGGAGTGAATCTATTTCAAAATCTACAAAACCAGCGGCATCACTTTTAATGTCCGAGCTTATTTCCACAATAACAGTGGCCAAGCGATCTCCTAATGTGGGCTTAGATCTGCATTAAACTGCCTCGGAGCTAAATTGGATTGTTCCAAAACAGCATTCCTATGATTCCAGACATGTAATGCTGCCAAGTTAGTACGCATGTGTATTGTCTGCTATTAAATACCTCATCATTTCTGTGTTAATTATGTTTTGAACTAGGTGATGCTTTAGTGTTTACTCAAGGCCACATTCATATAAAGATCATCAGATAAACTCAATAACCTGCCCAGTAATTTGCCCCTTTGGCTTGCTTCTCGGTCCCTATTGCATTAGGTGTGCCAGTGTTGTTATCATTGGCCAGAGAGGCAGAGAACCAGGTTGTTTGATCAGGAAATGTGAAATGCCTGCGCTCCATTCTGTATCTGTTCTGATACACACTACACAGCTGCTTCCTCTGGTTCGTGGTATGTGCGTGGTTGAGAGAGGAGTTATGAGGCATGCCAAGTTTGCATCAAAAAACTCACAGGATGGAAAAATTTATAAATCTAATAATACTAATTATCTTTGCTTTTAATTTTATACGGAGATGAAGCCATTTGAACACTAATCCAGGTGAAAGAGACAACCTAACATTTAATTCAAGGTGGTCTATAAAGGAAGAACTTGAAAATAAGTCTTTTGAAAAGTCTTTTTTTTTTTTTTTTAACTGACAGAGACTTGAACCTGCACGTGAAAGGTTAAGAGCTACAGATGAATTTAAACATTTAAATATAATGTCAAAAATGTATTTGTTTGATACAGCATTGGCTGAAAAGTCAAAGGTTGTAACTTGTGATATGAGTTTCCTTTTTTTTCGGCCTGTGTGTTCGCATCACGAGCCCTGTTTTCCACATCACTTTATGATGCAGTTTGATGTCACAACAGTTACAAACAAGGGTGTGGTGCAGGACACTTTTCCTAAAAGCAATTAACATTAAGTGAACTTTGACACAGCAGTGCAAAAACAACGCAGAGACAAGAGTGAAAAAAGTACCGAATGGAAAGAGGGCGTGACAGGAAGAGATTGAAGATGAAAATAAAAAGCAGGACCTGTGCCTGTTTGAGGGCTGAATGTATAGTGAGGCGTAGAGCAGCGTTTATTTATGTAGCTTATTGTACACTCAAGCCACACTTGCTACAACAAAAAGTTTTTGCAGTTACACATAAATGAGGACATACTTGTATTATAAGTGTACGGTACTATTTTCTATCAAGAATACAATGCTGATGATGTCTTTTTCTGGAAAATGCGAGCAATTTCGGTGGAGCGGGGTGAAATTTGACTGGAGCGTGGACCGATGAAGAGGAGCAGCCTGCAGTGGCTCTGAGCGGGGCAGCGAGCAGAATTAAGATCAGATCAGAATAAAGATCACAAGAATATAATTTTTGCGTTCAAGGGAAGTTGGTCTACAGCATTGATGTAACGGATGAGCGTTTCGATTAAAGAAAAAAAATGATGACAGCTTATTCAGTAGTCCTTGGAAACTATGCAAAACAACAACCATTGTTCATTTCCATTGACATCAGAATTTGGGGATGGGTAGGTCAGGAACAAAGCCTCTGATTGGCTAAGAGACTCAACCAAGGCATCATGTGATTACGAATGGCATGACACCGTAACCATCCAAAAAGATTAACTGTTCTGAACATGCAGTTCAAGGCTGTATTTCAAAGTTATTGTAAAGGACACAAATCCTTGTTGCAAAATTAAAACAAAAAAAAGCTTGGCATACTTCACTTTATGTGCAATGAATATAGAATACCTGGAAGTAAAAAAGTAAAACACAATATTCTACAATTTTTAAATGCTTTAGTATATAATTAATCAGGCCATTGTCTGCTTTTGAGTATTGTTGCAATGCAAAAGTCATCACTGTCTGCTTTTTAGTATTCTTTTAAATGGTCAAATGCAAAAAAGTAACCCCCAAAAAAACCCACAAAAAACATAGAATCCAAAACAAAACTAGAATTAGTGCTTTGTGGCAGTATGTTTCTGCAGGAGACATCTATGTCCATCCACACTGTATATTTTGGCTAGATTGAAGTTGTCACTCCACTGACAAATATGATTCCAATTCCTATGACTTTGGGACTATTTTTTTTTTAACAAAGAAGTACAGAGAATTGAGACCTTTATTGCTCGGCACAACTTGGTAATTAAGTAAATAAGCTTGTGGTCGACTCCCATGCTTCAACTATGGATGTTGCTGCAAAGAAGCAACAGATTCTAAAACGTTAATGTTTCATGCACACAGAAGATCTATAAAATCAGCACAATCAGTTACAAGGTGGACATCCAAGACAAGTGTCACCAATTCATTAATTGCAACATTTTCGAATGCTCTTGCTTTATAGTGTAGAAAAAGACCATAAAGGTGTTTTTGTACATTAAAATGACACAGTTAAGTTGACCTTTGCTTTTTGGGGATATGCTGTGTGACATTCTCTGACAGTGACCTTGAGCTTTTGAACACCAAATTCTAATCAGTTCAGGAGTTCAAGGGTACATTTGTGCCAAATGCAATGAAATTCCCTTGATGTTTTCCTGAGATAACACATTCAAGAGAATGGGACAGGTGGACATATTGAAAACATAGTGCCTCCAGTCACCGCCGTCACGGAAGAATATTAATGAGAACAAGGAATAGAACAAACTACTAGCTTTGTTAGTTATGACAGCGACCCCATTTTAGACTGATCTCAGTATTCAAAAAATACCTTCAGGGACACCGGAGTTATATCTCAAATTTTGAATTCAAATGTTTTATCCCTTAAGGGCACAATCTGAAAGATGTTGAATTCCCTACTTGGTCCCCGGTTGTAAACAATCAATCTAAATCATCAGTTTCTGATGACATAAGAAACAATTTACAGTTTTTATTCACTTGTTTTCAGGTTAACAATATCAATCAAGCACTTAAAATCACACAAAGATACACTGCAAAGACACTGTATTGTTTACACACATAATTCCTTATTGCCCTGCTCCACCTCCAGATAAACGCCTGGAAACAGTGGGAGGAGAAAGGCAAGAAGAGCTTTGAAGTGGTTCCTTTGAAGCAGCATGACAGAACCAATTGATTCAGATGATTGGGAGTTTAAGTAAAAGCCACTGCTGAAATAGCAAAAAGATCTTGAATCATGAGTTTGCCACTTCTTCTCAGTTCTTTTAGTTCTACATACATTCTTGTTTAGAAAAAACAAATATTCAAACTTACTGAATTTCACTCATAATGTCCCAATCACTACCATTTTCAGAGAAATAGAAATTATTTCTAAAAAAGTATTTCTACATATTATAGTCTTTAGCATCATATATATTTTGATTGGATGCCAAAGGCTTTAATGTTTAACAGTCTATAGATTAGATCCTATTGAACTCCAATAACCCTACTTCCAATAACACAAGTCCCCAGAAGGCTAAACATGTTACCGTGCATACTTGGAGCAAAAGCAAAACAAATCAGTTCAATCTTGGAACCCATCAACTATGATATGACAATGACAGATATCTGGACTAGAGATGCACAATATAGATTTACAATATAAATTTCAGCAATCACAATAACCAATAATTACATTCTTCTCATGGTCATTACCCAATTTTAAATTTTGTCAGGTTTAAAAAAGTTCATAACCTGTAGTTTCTGCACACCTGAGGATTAGAAAGCTATGGTTAGCATAGATGGAGGATTTTAATGTTCCATAGCTCTAACAAAATTCTGGAACATGTATTGCAAATTGCAATCACTGTCCAATAAACTGGTGTAACAGTGCCACACCAGTGACAAGATGTTTGACTGCGTAGTGTTTGACTCCAACCAAGTGCAGAAGTTTGACCTCATTTTCAAGAAAACAGCGTGATGCACTTGTTCTTATTATTCTTCTTTTCTGCCTTCCTCTTCTGTGCGTTTGTCATTATTTGCAAATAAAGAAGTGAAAATATCTTTGTCAATTGAAATTGTCAGACGATAGCAATTGCATTCAAAGATTGAATTTCTGCCAATTTTGGCAATGCTTTCCACATAGTCTGTTTACCGGCATTCATCTAAATGTCATCAAATGTTATTGGCCAATACCTCTTGGATTGCAAAAAGAAAAAACATTGCTCGAGATATCAGAATATTGTCGCTTGCCTACAGATTCTGCACTTACATGAAGAAATCTGTTTATAATCAAATCTCATTTTAATAAAAAACATTATGCAGTATAATATTGGTCATTTTTTGTTTACTGAACTTTTAATATACTTTTAATACATTGAGTCTGGATCTACTTTATGTCTACAGGGCTTGGGTTGATATAGCTTAAAATATAAACTCACACGGCCCTTCATGCATCATGGCAGCTTAATGTATACCAACGTGCTTAGCGATGTGTTGCATTGTGTCATGGAAAATAAGGATTTAATGCAGCATAATAGGATCATCTTCATGTGCATATAATCAGTAATCTGTTCAACACTGCCAGCCTGCAACTAATCAGATTGTGCATGACCTTATGTACAGCAATAACAGCTTAGATCCCGTTGAGCACTTGACTCCACTGATTTTATGACATACTTTCTACTTAAAAAATGAAAATAATGATAACCTCATATACTGCTGCTACAACACATCACGAGTACATCAGATTAGACTTGTCCAGGTAGAGAGTGGAACAAAAACTGTGTAAAACTAGAGCTGACATCCGGAAATCTCAAATTTTCGACGTGGGCAAACTTGCGGTCATTTGAGTCAAACAGCATTATGCAGTAATTTACACTGCGCTTATACAGCTCATGTTTGATTTTTTTTCAGGTGATTTAAATAAAGTATTAGGATTACAGGATTACAACCTACTAGTGCCAGTAGTTTGTTCTACAACAGGGACAATATACCTCAAATTTTAGAGTAATTTAAAGAAAAATTACCGGTAATTTTTTTTCTTCTGTAAATCAGACTCTCGTTATTGATGACTTTCCAACTCTAACACAGTTTGTGTGTTAAAAGTAGAGGGGTGGATTAATGATTTGTGTTGCCATTCATTCCTCAAAATAAATATACTGAAAAGCATATCACTGCATTGACTGCTGCAACTATTTATTAAGCTTCAAATGACTCCTTAAAAACAGTAATTTGACATAAAAAGGCCTTTTCTTGCTGGAGAGCATCACAAGCCAACACATAAACTTCTAACAAGTAAAACTGGCATATAGACACATGCATACATTATCTGCTACTTGAAATCAACATGAATATGGAATGGTAAAACACTGCTTTATAAAATACGATTTTAATTTAAACCAAAGCCTTCAGGATGTGTTTGTTTTTTGTTTTGTTTTTTTTAAATCACACTTGAGGGAACACACACACACACACACACATCTCATCTACTTAATCCCATGTGTAACCATGCAACACTACAGTGCTGCTGACTGGAAGTCCTGTCTGGCCTTGAATCACATTAGTTCCTTTTCCATGTCCTCCTTGATCAGACAATGCCCTCACAATAAAATTCCTATCCTTCCCACCACTGCTTGACAGAAAAGCATTCTGGGGCAGATGTTAACAATGAAAACTTAAGAAGAAACATTTTTTGTAGAGTTTCTGAGTTACAAGGTTGTTGAGGAAAAAATTGAAGATTGAAAAGATGTCTGAAAAGAACATCTTTTGTTCTGATGATGTAATTTTCTTTGTAATCTAATGATGTAATTCTAATTCTACATTCCTGTAGCACTTTGGAACAATATAAGATACTGCACAATAACATATTTTCCAATGTAAAAAAAACTTCAAAATTTCTGAGCATTTTTATTAGGTTTATCTTCAACAGCTCTGACTTAAACTTGTGATCTTTGATAATCTTTCATTACAAGCATATAAGAACTAAACATTTTGAGACATAAGTCGTACCAAATTATTATATGAAAATATAGACACACACCCTCATTCAGTCCCTGCCACCAACATTCCACAGTTACACAGTATTACTCATGCACAAACAACACACAGAGTTTAATTGCAGTAATTAAGCAGCTTAATTTAGAGCAACAACTGTTGATGTGGCACGTGGGTGTCTTGGCAGGTAGCATCATCATCACACGGATTAACCCAACACACACACACACTTGTATATGCAAATATTGTCTCCGAGGCATGTTTACACTCAGTACATGCATGTGTGCATGCACATCTATGTGTTCATCTATGAGTTCTTCTGTGTGTGTATGCATGCACACATGTGGATATAGAAGCACATGCATGGGTTTAATTAACAGCCTACAGATTTCTTTAAACAACATTTCAGCTTTAACTTACTTTCACATAGTCTCTAAATTACGGGCATGACCTTCTGTGCACACCGGTGCATGACATACTATGGATGGATATATCAAAGCTTGTACAGTATCTGCATGGGTATATACACATGCAATGTACTGTAGAGTATATGGTACTCTATATATGAAAAACATGCCATGAAATATGTGGGTCAGACAAACTGTTGGGATATATCATAAATAATTGGCAGAAGGCCTACCAGTGTGTGTGTGTGTGTGTGTATGCTTGCAGGGAATGTGTATGTGAATGTTTTGAGAATAATTGGGAGAGAAGTCACATCCCCTCTTTCATCTTTTCTATGCGTATTGCTTATATATGTGTGTGTGTGTGTGTGTGTAAGTTGTCAAACAGAAAGCATCTTGGAAGTTTCCAAAGCAGATGGGCTACTGCATAAATGGAAAAAGGGATCTATGGAGACCAAAACGAGTACCTTCAACTGCCCATTGAGCTGCAAGCCACTACTTTGTGAACTAATCAAAAGACAAACTGATCATAAATTTGTTACGCTCCAAAACAGATTTAAGTGGCCCAAGTCTGACTAACTTTATATAATATACATCAAATAAGTATAGTTTGAATGTGTTTGAAAATTACAGATTTTCATTGAAGAATTCCTTTTCAAGGATATGCAAATCTAGTATTTTTCACTTCTACCCTATGAAGTTATGTACTGTGTATATATATAAAAGTAAAAGAACATCCAGTCATTCCAATCACCATGGAAGTCATTTCAATCATTTCAAAACATATTTGGAACAAAGGGCAAATATGCAATGTGGCTAGCACTGTCGCCTCACAGCAAGAAGGTCCTGGGTTCGATTCCCGGGTCAGGGCGTTTCTGTGCGTTTGCATGTTCTCCCTGTGACTGCGTGGGTTCTCTCCGGGTAGTCAGGCTTCCTCCCAAAGTCCAAAAACATGCAAACTGGGGGTTAGGTTAATTGGTCACTCTAAAATTGCCCATAGGTGTGACTGTGAGTGTGGATGGTTGTTTGTCTCTATATGTGAGCCCTGCGATGAACTGGCGACTTGTCCAGGGTGAACCCTGCCTTCGCCCAAAGATGCTGAGATAGGCTCCAGCCCCCCCGCCACCCCTAACAAGATAAGCGGTAGAAAATGGATGGATGGATGGATGAATGGCCTAATGATTAGCAATATCCTCAGGGTGTTAGTCAATAGTTGTCCAATAGTGTCTTCTGGGATATGTTCTTGGTTCTTGGTTGGTTTTGAGTCTTTCTGCCCTCTGTTTTGTGTTCAGTAACTGAAAAGCTGCTCTATTGGGTTGGGATACTCTATTTCTTCGCTTTCAAAAAGTCTTGAGTTTAAGGGTCATTATCTATCTGTACTGTGAAGGACCTTTCAGCTTTGTACCATTTGGCTGAATGTGATTATAGAGTCTCTTACTTCATGCTTTTTTAAAAAATGTTGATAAAGTTATCTTTTCATCTATCGAAAGAATCTGAGTCCAGCACTTGGGAGGCTCTTTTAGATATTTTCTGGCAAATTCTAATCTGGAATCCGTCCTTCCTGTTCCTCAATGTTACTAGTGGTTTGCACCTTGTTGTAAACCCTTTGTTTTACAACCCATATTCCAAAAAAGTTGGGACACTGTGTAAAATGTAAATAAAAAAGAATACAATGATGCAAATCTCATAAACCAAATTTTTATTCACAATAGAACATAAAAATCAGATGCTGAAAGTGCGACATTTTACCATTTCATAAAAAAAATAGTAGCTCATTTTGAATGTGATGGCAGCATCACACCTCAAAAAAAATGGGACAGTGGCAACAAAAGGCTGGGAAAGTAAGTGGTACTAATAAAAAGCAGCTGGAAGAGCATTTTGTAACTAATTAAGTTAATTGGCAACTGGTCAGTATTATGACTGGGCATAAAAAGTGCATTTTAGAGGCAGAGTCTCTCAGAAATTAAGATGAGCAGACATTCACCAAGTTGTGAAGAGCTTCATCTAAAAAATGAGGAACAATTTCAGAGAAATGTTTCACAATGTAAAATTGTTAAGACTTTGAATATATCACCATCTACAGTACATAATATCATCCAAATATTCAGAGAATCTGGACAAATCTCTGTGCACAAGGGACAAGGCTGGAAGCCAAAATTGGATGCTCATGATGTTAAGGCCCTCAGGAGGCACTGCATTAAAAACAAGCATGATTTGCACTGAAAACCACTGCATGGGCTCAGGAACACTTCCAGAAATCATTGTCTGTGAACACAGGTTGCCATGCAATCCACAATTGCAAGTTAAAGCTGTCTCATGAAAAGAAGAAGCCATTTGTGAACACAATCCAGAAATGCCGCCGTCTCTTCTGGGCCACAGCTCATTTTAAATTGACTGAGGCAAAATGGAAAACTGTTCTGTGGTCAGATTAATCAAAATTTGAAATTCTTTTTGGAAACCACAGATGCCGTGTCCTACGGACTACAGAAGAGAGGGACCATGCAGCTTGTTATCAGCGCACAGATCAAAAGCGTGCATCTTTGATGGTATGGGGTTGCATTAGTGCCTATGGCATGGGCATCTTACACATCTGGAAAGGCCCTCTCAGAGCTGAAAAATATATAGAGGTTTTAGAACAAAATATGGTCCCATTCAGACAACGTCTCTTTCAGGGAAGACCTTGTATATTTCAGCAAGTCATTGCAAAACCACATATTGCATCCCGCCCAACAGCACGGCTCCATAGTAGAAGAGTCTGGGTGCTGATCTGGCCTGACCTTTCACCAATAGAAAACATTTGGCGGATCATGAAAAGAGACTGTTGTTAAAATTGGACAGGATGCTACACAATGGTAAACATGGTCCTGTTTGAACTTTCAGAAGAGTTGCTGCCTTTAAACAGCGTCCCAACTTTTTGGAATTGGGGTTGTTCATCATCATCATCTACTTTAGTTTTCCTCTGTGGTCTTCCAGGCCTTTTGATGTTGTTGAGCTCACCAGTTTCTTTTTAAGAATGTACCAAATTGTTGATTTAGCCACTTCTAAAGTTTTTGTTATTGGCCTTCACATTGATAGCTATTGTCAAACCAATTCAACACCTGAAATCAACTCCAGGCTTTTATCTGCTCCATTTGTCTTGAAGTAACAAAGGAACCGACCACACCTGACCGTGACAGGGCCTGTCAGTCAATTTTCCAAATACTTTTGAGCCCCTGAAAATGGAAGCACTCTGAATAAAATGGCTGTAGTTCCTAAATGGTACATTACATATTATTCTGAAGCCTCCTCAATTTAAGATGAAAGTCTGCACTTTGAACACACCTTTATTGATTTATTTCAAATCTATTGTTGTGGTGTATAGAGGCAAACCGATTAAAACCGTGTCATTATCCAAATACTTCTGGACCTATCTATAGCAAAGAACACGATTACTATGAAGTGTGAGGGAAAAGATGCAGTTGTCACAATAGTAGGTCAAATTCATCTGTTGATAAATTGGATGCTAACGTGATTGAAATTTTACAGTCCTGGAACTGAAAGAGAAGACCTCCCAAATCAACACATTTAAAAGGCTTTCAATCGCAAACTTTTAACAGATTTACCTGATGAAAGAATTAGAATTTATATTATTACAATATCACAAGTCAATACTGATCTTTGTGGTGAATGAATGAAAAATGAAATGTTTGGAGAAAAAAAGTTTCAGTATGATATCATCTAACTGCATAAAGCAGGAGTTATTCATAAAACAGAGTTTATCTACACTGCCTAGAGAGTTGACCCAATGCCTATCAAGGTAATGAACTTGTACTGTATGTTATTAAAAGCACATGAGTTGAAGCTGAGGGGAGGATGAATAACGTATATGGTGCATGGATTAGAAGACAGGGAGGCAGAGACACAAGAGTGTGGGGGGAGCGAGTCAAAGGAAGCTATAGGGGCCAGATCTAATTTCTGTACGCCTCAAAGACCCCAAGAACTGCAAGGCACTAAGGACCTCAAGAGTACACACAGACACATACACTCACACACACCTCAACATTACATACGGAAATGAGTTTCTATTAAAAAGTCATTGAGGTTGTAATGGTTAATATCAGCTGTCGAAGAAGTCAGGGCAGTGGACACACACCCACACAGAACAAATAAAGCATTGCAGTTGTGTTATTAATCAGAGATAATAAGGTTTAACTCTTTCTAATTCAAGGCTGTTGACCTAATTTCCTTAAGCACTTTCTGCGTGTGTATGTGGGTGTGTGCTTGCACCGGCTGCCTGTGCACTAATTTGATAAATAATAATATATCTGGTCAGTATTTATGCTAATATATTCATGGCCCACCAGCAGGCATCATGTTTTCATGTTTGTGTTTTTTAATTCACTTAGTGTGCGTGCGCGTGTGTGTGTGTGTAGTTAGCCCAGATGAACTAAATGCACTCGTGTCAGTTAATTAAGTTAGTATCTCTATAAAATATATATATATTGCATGTGTCTATAACTGTTTGGGAAATTTGCAAATGTTTGCGTGTGTGTGTTAATTTAATCAGTAGGTCTTTAAACATTGTCCTATTATGTAAATATTAGCAATTTTATGTAAACATATGGAATGTTCTCTGCATTCAAGCTTTAAACTAATGATTGTGATTTATTTATTGAGTTAACAAGGTCAGAACAGCCAATATATAGCTCTTAACAAACAAATGTACATAGAATGACAATGGGGACCAGGCATGGAATTTTAGAAGGCCTGCAGCAAGTTTTTTTAAGGGCATAAAGATTCCATATTTGGGCATTAAGGTCATTAAATAAACATGGTTTTGAATTTACTTATAAATAAATTACAGTATTTGAAAGTTTGTGGAAGTTGGTGAATGTGATTGGTGAAGTGTTACACTTTGAGGAGTCAATATATTTTAAAAAGCACTAAATGCTTGCCAACATTCCTTTCATGTTTCAATCCAGCTTATTTTTTATGAATATAAAATATTGAATTGAAAAAGGTACATATTATAGCTTCTTTCATTGTGACTATTACCAAACATGACAATCATTTCCAAGTTAATCAAAACTTAACTAGAGCAAGTTTAAAATATTGGCATTAAGTTTCAACCTCTGGTCCTCTCCTAGTTAGTGTAGAGAATTAAGTCATTGCAACATTTTCTGAGGTTTGTTAATCTGCTTTTTGGTAGCAAATCAGGTAAATACTAGCCACTGGCATTTAAGGCCCCTAACCCTTTTTCAAATAGTTCACCGTGCAGACAGCAACATTTTAAATGAAAGGGTGGAGAAGAAAAGAGTCAGACAACAGGACCCGATGAAAAAAGACTTTTCAGAGGGCCACCGAGGCCAGAAAAAATGGCGAATTGACTTGGTGGAGAATCATGTACTGATGTGATCAAGACAGAGTTGATCGTTCACTAGAAAATATCTAATTTACTTTGTTAGCAATTACTTGGGTGAAGACCTGTATGCTGCTTGAACGGTTATACCATATCTACTATATTGAACAAACTAATAACAACATTCATTAAAGGACCAGTGTGTGAAATTAAAGAATATTTATCTGCAACCATAATCTTTATAACTGTGTTAACATTAGTGTGTAATCACCTTAAATCAAAAACTGTAGTCTATAAGAAATTTTAAGTCTAAAAATTTACAATTACATAGGAGCGGGTCCCCCTTCCATGAAGAGTTCCATCTTGCACTACCATGTTACTACGGTAGCCGATAACAAACCAGAAATTCAACCAACACAGAAGAAGAAATAGAACATACTTTGTAGACGCTGTTGAGACCAAAATTATTCTACATGGAAATTCAGACAAATCACAAAAAATATATTACATAACATATTAGAAGGACAGTAAGAGGCAGATATAGAGAGTGGTGTAAATAAATGAAAGAAGCAGCAGACTGCAACAAGTGCTGAGCACTTATGAACGCTGTTCGTAACGCTATTTGATTTATTTCAGCTGCAAACACACATACGTCTATACCCACAGAAGGGCTGTTTGTCACTCTTAGATATCTACACGATTAAAACATCATCTTCTCACATACATCCTTCATGGCCAGTTTATGACAGAGAACAGATATTTTTGATTAATAAAGGGTTCAAAGTTGGACAAGAATATATTCTGCTCTCTCTTGAGGAGGAATAAAAAGGCTTTTGGATAGTTTATGCGCAGGTATGTACAGGACTGTGTCAGACGTCTCTCTCATAGTGAAGGCTAATATTGCAGGAACTAAACTCTGAAGAACTAGTAATGCCAGGCTGAACACAAAAACAGCTCTAGCAACAGGCAGAGGTTTGCCTGTTATTTATACACACACATGTGATGGGTTGAAGGGAATCAGGCATGGGGTTTTCTGCAAAGTGAGAGATGTGGCGACAGGCCGTCCAGTCAGGCATAAACACTCAATGGCTTCGTCTGCCCAAGACCTGGAGTGATATTCATTGCAGCTAGAGAGCAAAATGTCAGTACTGTAACACACACACACACACGGTAAAGACACAAGGAAACCAATGTTACCTCAGTAATAAAACAGTTGTGTCTTCACAGAAGAACTCTTCCCTCAACAAAAATAATAATAGCTATAAAACAACTGTTCTATCGTTATTTTACTTCTAATTTTTCATGAAACAAAAAATACTAGCATACTATGAGACTCACTGACACTAAATGATGCACTACAGCAGGATGAGAGAGAAGAGAAAGAGGCAGTCAGAAAAACACATGTTGAAAACATGTCCTGACATGTACAGACTAGCTCTGACATGTACGCAACTGTTAAGGTAAATGTGTGTGCAATTCAAACATACTGTCTTTTCTTCCATGTTGATGGAAATAATTTCCTTCCTAGAAAGAATTTTTCTGTATTCTATATTCCAATACATTTTCAAACATTGTACAAAGTGAGGATTAGAAAATGAGTCGTGTCCCTAACACTCCTCTTATTTTCCTTCTCACTAAACTTTGATTGATTTTTACTTATTAGTATTCCTCAATTATCTTTTTTTAAAAATATAATTTTATCTTACCTGTAATTTACAGAATTTTTTCTCTTTAAGCTCTGCATTTCAAAAAATGAAGCGTGCTAAACGAAAATCTGCATGGGAACATTTCCTCTAGACAGACAACGAAGGTAACCGTCAACTGTGTGATGCTACTCTTCAGTTCAGTAATAGCACTAACACTAAGCTGTACTACATTAAGGACAAGCATCTGGCTGCCACGACAAGGATGGCTTGAGGCCAAAGACCATTCTTGTGACGAGGGGAATGAAAGCACACCAATCCAAAGGCATCAACCAGCCCAATCAGAGAGATCAATATACTGCCAATATCTAGGTTTCCAATAAAATGTACTGCAAATTTTTACCTAATTTGATTACCAAATTACCTAATTACCAAGACTTGAAAAAAGAAAATGCTCACATAGGTGTATTTCTATCCACTAACATTATGCAAATATTAAGAGTTAGTTCACTGAGATTTTGAGTTTCTTTACCACAGGAGAAAGAGAAGGAGCAGCCTGGTGATGCTATTGCTATATATGCTATGAAAAAGAGCAACTAACTAAACGTAGAGGAAAATAAAAGGAAAACGCAAAAAACCCAGTGGACATTGGAAATACTACAAAAAGTCAACTACTATTATACTAATAAGCACTTCTCACCTGCTGCTGCCGCCATCGCTTCTCTCCTGCAGGGGAAAACGGGTGAGCTTGTTCCATTGCACTTATTTGCATTTACCTTATATCGATATGCTACTTCCTTCAAGCATAAAAGCTTTGATGCGATATTTCAGGATTTTTTCGAATTTTCCATTCTAATTTTTATGCACTTATGAAAATTTTTATGCACTAACCTAAAAAAGCTTTATCGAAACAGACCTAATCACTGGGGCCTAGACATTCACAGCACAAGCTCAGTACCTTGAGCCTGGATGGATGGACGAATGGATCCCGAGGAAAATTTTGGTAGCAACGTCAATAACGGTGTCAAAAAAATTGTTAATTGAAAAATACTATGGTGCAAGAGTACACGTGTTGTTGAGTAAACATAAGAACTAAATAGAAAAAAGAAAAAACTTGCTATTATGACCACCAATACGGAATCCATGAAAATCATTCTACTTCTATGGCATTGGTCCAGTTAACTGACTAAAGTGCAGCTTTCCGCAAAGTTCTATATTAGCCCCTATCTTATTTTTAATATACATAAATGAACTACATTTGATATCAAATGAGGCATTCTTTATTGTATGTGCTTACGATACTAATATTTTTCTTAGAGATAAAAATTAACCCGGGTTAATAATCCATATAAATCATGTTATAGATGAGATGGGCATGTTAATCAAATGCAATAAATTATCCCTTTATGTTGGTAACAATCCATATATCATTTTACAGCCATAAATAGAACCGTATCAGATCGTCTTAACAAGTCATAGATAATAATATGGTGGAAAATGTGTCAATGTATTCAAAATTCTTGGTTTGAATATTGATGATCAACTCATCTGGGGTTAGAAAAAAAAATAAAATCTCTTATATGTCCTTATATCAACCTATGTTACTCTTTGATTTATCCTTTTAGTTTCTTAATATTTTACTTGAAATTTGCATTGTATTGTACATTTTTTATCAATGATTTTTTGGTTGTATTATTTTCAGTTATTTGGAAACTGTGTATATGTCTGTGGATTAAATGTGAGTACATACAACCATTGCAGATTTTAAAGTTGGTTGGTTTCTTTTTAAGTACAGTATGTAACTGTTCTGAATTGAGGAGACACTCCACTAAATTGATGAAATCATGGTTTGTACAGCAGCATGACTCACAGAGTTTTGCCTTTTCGTCACTTCCAATTCTACTCTCATGCATTCATTCGGCAAGCTAAAGAGGCATTTAGAGTGATATCTCTAATCTCTGACAAAACGCCAACAAATAAAGACACAGCATGCGACCAACAAAAAGACTAAGGAAACACGCTCAGACGTTCTTGATGGCAGATTGCTAGGTTGGTGCGTCCTGGTCTACAAGGGAAGCCAGATGTGACATCTTGATGACGTCATTACTCATGTTTTTTCAAAGAAAAAAATGTTTCATAATAAGGCCTAAACCTCATCCAGATGCTATGTGTACCTGCCTCAAAATATTTTTCCACTTTGTGCTGCACTTGGGAATTGCTCACATCAACTTGAGGGACCTTTCTCTCTATAACCATATACCTTCAAGCACATGCCAAACTAATTTGAATTATTCTGATTACACTGATGACCATTAGATAAAGCTCTATATTCAGCAATGATAGGGTTTCCTGAGCAAAATGAACAACGGTGGTGCGAGAGTAGAGAGTACACAATTAAAAGGAGCACAGGGTGTCATTAGAATGTGAACAGTGTGTGTGTTTTTACTCACACTGTCAGGAGAGAGAGGCATAAGTTTCACATTGTGGGTTTAGTTTAAAAGATCCACTCAGAATGTTTACAGATATAGGGAGAAATAATTAAGAAGAAACATGAGTTATTTATGTACCTTGGATGAGTTTAATAAAAAAAAAAAAAAAAAAAAAAAAACAGAGTAAGAAAGCGCTGAAAATAAATCTGAAAATAATGTTTAATTTGAATGTTTCTCCTCACTATCACTGGCACATGTAATAATCCTCCACTTTGGTTTTATTTTGTTGATTCCAGCTCTCTGCCCACTTACTTGATTTGCATATTATGCATAAACGTACAATGTGATAACGTAGCGGATGAAATATACACAATGAGTAGTCAATGTCTATGGGATGCAGAGTGGACTGTAATGTAAAGTTAAAAATATAACAGGTGTTAAGCAGCAAATTCTAACACCAAAACTTTTAAACTAGTTTTTCAATGAAGAATAAAAATTGAAGCGGCACAAGTGAATGAAATCAATATGATGTTAACAACCAAAATCATTTCAAAACTGCTAAAATATTAACAAAGATAAATTTCTGTTTAATTTTAGGATTGTCATTAAACCGTAGTATTATAAATCAAGCCCTTTGATTCCTAAATTTTTTTTTAACGGGATCTTGGGTTAAAAATGGTTAGCCTTTTTCCATCTGCCCAATATTTCTGTCAACAGGGAAAAGAAATATTATTTTTCAGTGCAGTGACAAACATTTCAAAACAGATCTTTCATCATCAATGAAAATGCCACTCACCTACATACACATTCATAAAGGAGTGAAACTATGTATTTCAAAGCATATCTTTGCTTCTGAATATGATGGAGATTATTATTAGACAGTGGGACAAAACAAAGCTTGTTTTTCAACACGCAATGCCAAGTGCAACCTGAAGCACTGAGAAAGTTAGAGGGAACACTTACTAGAGGACATATTCTTTAGTTTTCCAGCATTGCAGAACATTTCTCTGAGCAACTTTCTATTTGAGTATGTGTGTATGCATCAGCTGTCCCTCCCTGTAGCCTGTAGCCCTTTCATGTCACCCAACACCAGGGGCTTGAGGCTGTGGCCACGGGTGGTTCACTATGTGAGAACTGATTCCTGTAGGGGGTGTGAAGAGACCCCCTGATGGTATCAAAATATATACCACAGGGGGAAAAAACACACAAACACATACGAGAACGTAAGCACAAACACTGTACTGTGCTGTTAAATTATACCCAAAGGACGTGGTTGTCTCTTTCTCGATCTACAGGCATTTTCTTTTAAATGAGGC
>KV751343.1:4932570-4967082 GCA_001698575.1 Mola mola
GTAAACTGAAAATTTCAAAAAGGAAAAGTTAAAAAGATGTTATTAACCTAACTGCTTTCTGAAAGATGAAGGTCACAATCAGACGTGAAGAATATGGTGGATATATGGTAGCATATGGTGGGGAGCTCATTATTTTTATTGTTTAGATACATACAGTATCTTTAAAGGCAACAGCAATAAATTGGAAACACATTACAGTCTTCTGTTGCTTGCTGACCACTACCATTGTATTTTGCAGTGGTGTTATGTGGTTGTTCCTTATGATTTGTCTGAGGCAGTAGAAAACACTTCTGTAGTATAATTATCAGCAAAACCAATTAATATCCACCATGCTGAATGACTGATCAGAGAGGTCTTAAGGTTTTGTAAAGTGTTGCAGCATGTAAAGTTGGTCTCTGGGTGCTGGTGTTTAATAAGAAAATATCTAATTTTTGTGTTAAAAAGCAAATAATTAAGCTAATACATCTGAGCTTTGTGGAAAACATTTCTGTTACATTGATTTTAAACAATGTACAGAGATCAGTTTCCAAAATCTATAAAACAATGGAGTTGTAGAAGATCAAATTCAAGGGTTACCTGATTTTTTCTCCCATTCCTAGGAATTTGCTTGAATGAATAATGATTTTATGGTAATGTAAGAGAAATAAGACTAATGATAAAAACTAGACACTACAGTATAATTCTGTGTCCTGTATTGTACTTTGTCTTCAACAAAGACAGAAGATGCACAGTACAATGTTAATGTAGCATATAAGGCCCAACTCAGGTTAAGTAAAAGTAAGGATAAATCAAAAGTGCATTTGAAAACAACCTAATTCACACATCTAAATTTTCTGGTTACTTGGTCAGAGCTTTGAGATATGTATGAGGGGTCTCATGTCCTGCCACAAAAAGAAAAAAAGTGGTTCCGTTAAGCAGAATTATAATGTATTCAATGTGCTTACAAGGACTGGACTCACCATTTCCATCAAACCTCCAGTTTAAACAGAAAACACAAACCAAGCTTGCTCCTCCCAATGCCAACAATGGACAACGTGTCCCGTAGCCAAATTTATACATTTTTTTTCCTCTTCTATTTTAGTGTGTGGGGCCTTCAGTAATAAGAATGGTGAATAGCAACAATAGAATAACAGTAAATGATTATTTTGACATTTTATCACCGCTCATTTAGTTGGAGGGGGGGTAAACAAATTATAAGCAAGAGAATGAAAAAAGGGAATCTACAGTGGCTGTTGAAGGATAGATGAGTTATACAGACGCTGAGAATGTAAAACAGGGATAAAAAATAATGTCAGAAGAAGTCAATGAAAGACTGATGGATAAAGGTGATTAAGTTAGAAAGTGTGCGCAGAAAGAGATGGGTCTAGGAAAACTGACTGAAACAAAATACACCAATAAGAATACAAGGGAGATGGAATTGACTGAAAATGAGAGAAGATCAAAACAGGAGACAGCGAGAGAGAGAGCAGAGTGTGGACAGAATAAGACAGCGGGATAGAAGAAGGAGAGAATTGATGGAATGGATTCAGACAGGAAAACACACAAACACAACAAGAGAGGGACAGTTGCATAATGTTTTAAATTAAAGACTAAATAATCTCAATATTGTTTGACTTTATTCATCCATCTATTGCTCTTTGTGTTAAAATCTTCTGATGAGGACACCCTCATGACAAACAAAGGGAAACTTTGCTTCATAAGGTTCCTCCATTTTACATGACGTCAAAAATAGATACAAGACAGATATATAGATAAGATTTAAAAAAAAAAAAGAATTCTGCCACATATCAGAACTTATTAAGGATAGTTTATCAGACACAACTGGGACTTTTCTGTCTCACTACTCTGGGTTTCATCAGTTTCCCTCTTTAGATTATCGTTTCTTTAACTGGTAATGAATTTTGTTGATCACAACATTGATGTGAGGTTCAAAGTAATTACAGGTAGAGCAACCAATTAATTGTGATACGTGTGTTGAGTGGGTCTACATGACGTGTGTGTGGTAAAAGACAGGAGCACCTTAGAAAATTTACAAGAGAGATTGTGTTCAATGTTTTTGGAAATTTGATCCGTGGATACAATTTAGATGAAGTGTCTTTGAAACATATATACATGATCATTAATGTGTTAAATATGATATACTGATAGCAATTTTAAAGACAAGAACATTCATAGCAGGGGAAAAACAAAGAGTGACGTTCACTTATAGTAATGGGTTACTGTTGATCAAATGCCGATCTGGGGGTTTCATTAAGTGTGAGATTGGGCTAAATGTCATGTAGTGTGATCAAGGCTATACACTGTCTGGCTATGACCAGCTTAATCATCACCTATGGCACACCTTTGGCTAGTTCTTGAATGTACAGTTGGGCTGGTAAAATTATCGCCTTAAATTTTTGCATTAAGTTTTTTCGTTTTTATGTGTTAAAAAAATTAACGCTATCGTTAATTTGACGTAACGTCCCACCTTATCCTACATTTCCGCTTCCTGTATTGCCGCTGCACACTCAAACTAGCGATGGAAAAGAAAAAGAAAAAGGAGAATAGGCTATTAAATGGACATGGCTCACCGAAGTAATTCATCATTAAGGTATCACCTGAGAACAAAGCATCCTGGTGTTGTGACAGATACAGGAGGGCTCCAGCAGGCGACTTTACTGCAGTTTGGTGCGAGAGGTAGCCCAATGTCCAGGCAAACAAAGTGAATTACTGTGATTTTTCTGAACCACAAATTAAATATACTGGTAATGCCCTTTATTTCAGCTCTTTCAGTTAAATTATTTTTAAGTTGATTATCAATCTATTTTAGTTCATCTAATTATTATTTTTGGTCATAATAGACTGGCCTGTCATAGAGCCTCCCTAACCTTTGACGTCTGTACGAGTGTTGAAGTCAGTGTTTTTCTACGTTAAACTAATTACAATTTACATGTTCCACTTAAGTCAAAGATAAATGATTCAGAATAAACACAATTTCCTTGCATTAAATTTATGATTCAGCATGTTAATTACAATTACACAAGTTGTGCGTTTAATCTCGATGAATTACATTCAGATTTGCGATTAATTAGTTCATTTCTTTTTCTTAAATTGATTTACATCCCTATTATACAGGCATTTAAAAAAAAATTCCTACACTCAAGTTTAAGTTGAAAAGAACGGTTCTATAATTTGCCAAAGAGTACTCACAAGTTGCTTTGTATCATGATAAATGTCCACATGAAATCTGCCACTGAAACACATGGCTGGATAGACAGAGATCCGTACGGAGATGATACAAGTTCACTGAAGTGTGGACACCAATTGCCAAGATATGCTCACTCAATAAGTTATTACATAGTGCTAGCATTAAGCACTGAAAACACTACTTTTATCAACCTTTTACTGTGTGAAGCAGCCTGTGGAAGTCTGTGTGACACAAGTATGCCACATGGTAGAAACTTTAATCCCTGCAGGTACCTAAAAGGCTTTTGTTTTGTGATGCTGCCAAAAAAGCTGAAAGGGTTCAAACAAAGGACTGTGTAGATTAAACGGCCAAATTAATCTCTCTTCCAGCCTCACAAGCTCCAAGTCTAGACTTCAAAGCGGACACAAAAATAAGGATTTGAGCCACTTGTAGGTCTTATTTCCTTAACTCTGGGGTATGTGTATCATGGCTCATTGGGGTTTTTTTATTTTAGAACCAACGTTGCAATCATCTAGTTTTCTTTAGCAGTAGTATCAACATGTTCAGAGTAAAGCAAGGTAGAAAGCAAGGGATTACTTCCGGTCACGCAGCATACAAATACTATACAATATATGAAAAATAAATTCATTAAAACTAAAAAACTAAATGGAGATAATAATGTAAAACCTGTAGGATCTGGTGAAGGGTTCTGTAATATGTCATATCCTCTTATTTGGGGGGAAGATACGTCTTGCCAAACTTGGTAAAACAATTCTAGAAACAGGGCAGAAAGATTAAAATGTAAAGGAAGCGGTGGGAACAGACAAGATAACTCATAGAAAGAAAGGCAAGGGCTGGAAAGTAGGTTTTATTCTTGGCCATATGGAGACCACAATGGCTGTTTTATTGCACTTTGTACAGTAAAAGAGAGATCAAGGCTTCCCGGTATACTATTCTTCTCAACTGAGTCATGCTTCCTTTGACCATCGCACCTGAATGAGACGCCACAATGTAAGGAAAAACCAAAATTGATATTTTTCAAAAAATTTGTTTAGTTTATACTATAAATCCCTCTGATGGTATTTTCTAACTGGTTTGGCAAAAAAGAAAAAGAGAGAGACTCCCAAAATAACAGTTTGTTTCTGAGTAGGTAATCATCATAAACATATATACAAGACAAAACAAAACCAAAAAGCTCTCAGAGAAAGATAAAAAATGTATTTTTTTTTTTATCTTTCTCAACGGGAAGTTGGTATCTAAACAACAGAACAGCACTTACACACACAGCAGCATTTGGAGATGAAGAACAAAAAGCCAAATGCGAGTCAGAGGATTTACAGCAGTTAACCATTTTAACAGGCACAAGTGTGTGCATGAGAGCCTATACAGACAAAAAGAAGGCCAGCGAGCCAAGCACATGGTCCAGGTGTAAACTTAAGTGTCCTACTGCCACCTATTGACTGGATGGAGACCTGCTCTCCCCTCCCCCACGCGTTGGCGTACAGCAGGAGAACACAGAACTCAGCCTTTATGCAAGAGGGGGGAATAAAACACATCAGGTGGGGGCACAAGCAGTAGAAAATGTCATGAAAGAGTAGTGAGAAAAGAGGAGAAAGATGCTTATCAGAGCGATAAACTAAAATCATACTCATGATTCATTTTTATAACATTAAAAAAACAGCTTTAAAATTACACTAACTTTATCTCAAAGATTGAGTTTTTACTGTCCTTCAAGCTGTTCAAGCCTTAGTTATATAGTGAAGCTTTATGACTTTCCCAGTATGCACTTGTTGTTATTGCCCTCGTCTTCAGTGTACAAAAGCATCATTAAGGTACTGTTACTTGTACGACTATATACAGTTCTATTATTTAACAGATATAGCTTAGAATTTATAGAGGATCTATTAATTGCGTAGCCACAGCTCTCTAAAACTGTACTGAACACTGTGTATAAAGATAATAGTTACATTATAGGTCAGTAGGGTATTCATACAGTCAAAAACAGCAGAATGTCATTTTTTGAAGTAATAAAAAGGAATAAAAAGCAGTAAAAAGCAGGTGTGCCACGCATGTAAAATGAAAACAGAATATAGAACTCTATAGGACTCTATAAGCAAAGATGCATATAGAGTAATACAGGGAAAATACAGTTGTGCTATGAAGTATGTAGGGAGAGACAAAAGGTGTGGACACAAGTTCACAGAGGACAGAGCAGATGGCGTCTGCTTACACTTACTTACACAATCTCTCTCACACACACACAAACACACACTGGTGACATAATAGCAGCATGCCAGGTGTGCAGTTGGTGGCCTGCAGTCTGGCATTGACTGTGAGCTATGCGTGTGTGTATCCCGTGCTCTCTTTGTGTGAAAGGGGCCCCCTATTCACTCGCCTCCACTGCCAGCTTGGCACTAAATCACAGGACAAGCCGGTGCATGCGCGCAAACACACACACATACACGTACACATGCACACCACCCTCTGCTGTCTTTTTGTACAGCCTATGGAGGGAATGAAAAGAGGTCAAACAAGAAGACAGAGGCAGAGAAACAAATGAAGGACAGTGTCAGTTTAGTTGAACTTTAATAGCAAAAGATAGATATCTAATAAGGCACAAGAAGTGAACACAAAATTTAAATTAACGTTTTTTTTTTTTGTTTGTTTGTTTTGTTTCTTGTGTGAGTGTTTCTCGCCCCAACAGTGAGCTGGTGTATGTGTGTTTGTGCATATCTCTCTTGTATCTAGCATGAATGAGTGAGTGTTTAAAGCCAGATAAACAGCAGTTACCAAACAGACAGAGCAATGCCTCGGTCGTTTGTAAGGAACAATGTTGTAGCATCTCATTGTTGTAGCAGCAACAATAATGATACAGCTAATGTAATATTTATATAGAGACACAAACTAGTATTATTAGAGTTGTTACTTAAACTTGAGTTTGACAAGACCGACTGTCTTCTACACCTCTACTGAAAACACTGAGGCTGACCAACAAAACAGGCAAAAACTGTACAAATTCATTCTGGGAATCAGTAACTGAAAGAAACGCTTTAAACATAATACTTTGACATGTTATTAGCTTATATTTGATAAACAGACTTTAATTTGATTCATATTATTTAAAAAAAACAAAAGTTCAAATTGTACTGATTCAACCTAATAGAGTAAAATAATAAAAGCTAAAGAGTTAGCAACATGGCCACTGCACATCGCAAAAGCATTCTTTCTGGATGAAGACACTCTGGCCCCCATGCTAGGATAAAAACAGAGTAAACACCTGCCTGTAATTGATAAGTAGGCAGGTGATGTTACTTGCTGATCTTGTGGAAAGAACAGAGGTTTTGAACCCTCACAAGTCCTGGTAGTGAAATGATAAATAAATCAATGGGGATAAAGATGTCCACACACACCGGAAAACTTTCAACCAGGTGAATGACGCATCTGGTCACACTTTTTTTTTTAAGCTTGGTTTCTATCATGCAAAGACTGATTGATCATCTTTGTGATGTAAATCAAGTGAATCACATAGAGAAAGTTAGGCTTGCAGTTAACTAGTTTCAGTGGGGAAAGTCAATTTTACCTCTTACACTGTTATGTTTATTTAATTCATAATGACAAGATAAAGCCCAAAAAACAAGTGCAATATATAACAGTCCTGTTCTGGACCCAGACGCAATCTGGAGATAAGAGACCAATTACATGCGTTGTAAATAACCTCACATGTTGCCTTTTACCCAATCACATCTGTGAATTTCAAAGCCTGTTGGCACTGGGGTGAATGAGCTACACACAAGGGAAGACAGCAGGAGGAAGAAAAGGCAGTAAAAGTAGGGGTGTCACAGTTTCATAAATCGTAAGAATTTGGTGTCCTGCATCTCACAAGCTGTTTGTGTGGTGCTTGTTAGGGTTCCAACATGTTAGATAATCCATGTACGCACAAAAAAATCCAGAGCAGTTCACAGCAAGAGTGCCAAAGGAGACACTGAGCCGTTCATACCCCTCATCTCTCTTTCTTCACATTAATCATTTAGATTTATTTTAAATTAGTCAAACGTAACACTAATAAAGACTAACTGGATAGAGCTGATGATATCAAATATTTTAGTTCATGTGCCATATTAGAAATCTTGATACATGATACTATATTATTGTTTAGGCTTCAAAAGGCAGCTACAGTAAATGTTAAAATGTTTAAAAAGTTCAATATACAAGTCAGGGCTTCGCTGTTTTAATTGTAGGACCAAAATAATGTATGAAAAAATACACTAATATTAATTTAGGGGGGACAAAATGCTTGCTGTCTCTTTATCTTTCTCGTTCTCTAGCATCGACTATTGTAAATATCATGAAACCATGACAATAGTACAATAGTAACACAATAGATAGACAGTAACACAAAATTCTCATATTGCAAAATCCAGCTATGGACCTTTGTTTGAGGGTTTTTTTCCCTTCTATCTGGATCTCTATGAATTTTAATTGAATACCCCTGGTATAAACCATAACCTAAGATACTATAAAGCATGTGAGAGTTTGTCGGAGAGCTAATTCAAATAATTATGCTGCAAGAACAAGTTTGTTTCCTTTAATATCAGATGTTTAACAAAACATATGACTTCCATAGGTTGCTTTCTGTTAACTTTTTAAAATTTGGGTTATTGCATACTTATTTCAGTGGAAATTTTCTGCCACACATCTTTGATGATTAAATTTTTGGCTGTGCCATGCTAAGTGATTAAAACTGCACAGCAATACGTCATTAAATTAGGTCAGAATCTTGAGACCTTTATCTCTTCCTGATGCTTCTGTACTATATGTTTTAAGTCTTGTGTACAACAAATGCCATTTTGAGATTATTGGGCACATAACAGCCAGATTACGAAATATGTTAAAGTCTTAAACCATTTCTCAATGTGGAACAGGATGGACATGGAGATACTTCTGCTTGTGTGAAACAAGACAAATCTATCAGTGTGGAAGAGATTCTGAAAATCCATTTTTAGCTTCTTCATGTGAGTTTTCCCATAGCACAATAAACTACTTCTACACACACGTGCACACACACGCACGCACGGGAAATTTGTGAGAGTGCTTGCATGCTCAGTAGTTTTAAACGTGGTCTTTCCAATGGACAGCACTTTGATGGTGGTGACCCAACTATGATCGATGTTCCCCCTATCCATATTTCACTCTCTGCTCATCTGTCTCTGTGGCTTTATTTCCATTCTTGCTCATGTCTCAATCAATAAAACAAATTAAAGGCCAGTTTTTCTTTTTCATATTTTCAAAGTTCCATATGGTTTACTTGAAAGAATGCCAAGAGTACAAACAGTACCACAATACCACATGTAACCCAGATCTGAACTCTGTAAAGAAAAAAAAAAAAAAAGAGCAAGTGAACATATATATCTTCACATATGGTTTTGGCCCTGTGAGTCTGCTAAACAAAACACCGTATGTTCTGTATTGCTTCCCTCTCAGTAAACCACCGTCTTTTTGCTGCTACTTAAATGACCAACTTTCCTCTGAGGTTTATTTAACAGTCAGTATTTTCTACACATTGGGTGGAAAAGTTAAAAGCTTAGTGGCTACGTTTCAATATTTGATTAGGTTTGATGAAAGTTAGAAGATCATTCTTAAAGAACTCAAATAGCCACATCTGTCACTGTGTCACAAGGATGCAGCAGCAGAGGTAAACAAGAGTGGATACCTGTTAAAGATGTTGGAGCTAGCCAAAAAGCTACCCCCTACGTCCGTCTATTTGTGGCTATCTGTCAAATGTCACCCGGCTGGAGCCAGAAAACAAAACTGTCACTTCTGCCGATATCTGTGTTTGACGTACTAAAAATTAGTTCATGTTACATGTTGATATACAGGCATTACATTACATTACATTTTCAGTTATTTTGTTTATGATCCAGAGCATTAAACAATTTGACCTAAGTGAGAAAAGCTAAATCAATATTGGTGATGCAAAGTTTTATTGGTGTGTTTTTATAATGCCAACTCTCACTACAGCCAAACATCTAGGCTGTGTCTTTATTTCTAGGACACATGTTGCCCACTAATGCAATGTGTCATGTGGGAGTGAAAGCAGCGTGTCTCTATCTCTGAAGCATCACATCCTGTTTTAGACAGGGCCATTTGGAGAACACACGACTGACAGTTTAAAATGACATGGCGACAGCCACAGTGGGTGTTTGCAGACCACAACAAAAATGGAGTTCTCTCTCATACACTTCACCCTGTCTGTGGCCCCGTGGCCCCTGTCACACCATGATTACGTGACAGAGTATCTGCAGGTTCCCGAATGTGGAAGGAGAAACCATACAAGTTTTAAATATACACAAGAAAATAAAGTGTTACATATATGTGACTGCATTAATTACATAACAAATCAATAAACAAAGTAATGGATCTATAAGAACCATGTAGTCAAACTTGTAAAGGGTGAAAGGAACAGAATGAGCTGGGTGATTTGGGTTCTTGAGTTGGGTTTATTTGGGAACAATCTCTCTCTCACATACACACACTAATTGTAGGGGTGGCTACACATCTGTCATACATCACTAGACAACTGGGAACAGTATTTGGTCGTATTTATTTTACTTACTGTTATGCTCACATTTCATTTCTGATGGGCATTTTTGATCAAAATTATGCGAGACCTACTGCTGCCCTACATGTTTTTAAAACATGTCCATCGCTGCTGAGGGACTGCCTTGATGGGTATCTGGACTCACATTACCAATTGAATGCTGTGAGAACAGCTAATACATTGACAGCAGTACATAATTGAGATTTTAAAAGCGTAATGTCAAGCAACCATCTGTGAAACAGGAAAAACTACAGTAAATACAAAATGCATACAGTCCAGAACAACACGCACATTCCTGTACAAGGGAAACAGGAATCCAACTCTTATATATTTTACTAGTCTTGAATGATTCAAAGTTTATAGTGGTAGGACCTTTTTTATGTTTTAGTGATTGCTCCCATGACCGTTAAATATAAATACATACACAATTTACAGTAACATGCATCGGCTCCTGATTGCTACTGCTGCGGATTCTCAGGGATGGGAAAGGGCCAAATGGGGGATAGAAATTAAGTGAAGACTCAAAGGACCATAAGCGAGAAAAGCAACAGGAAGGAGTATGAAAAATAGAGAGATGAGTGAAGGAGAGGTTTAGGGACTGGAGGAATGTGTGGGAAGGAAATGTCATCAGTTTGTTGGTACTCACCAGGCAGATGGTGTTTGTTCCCGTTTTACTGTACCCCACGTTTTTAATTGCTCACCCAGATGTATATGGATGAATATTTCTGTATTTGGAGCCATTTTACACACACTTCTTTGCCGATACACACTAATCACTACTTTCCAGCATGTCACTCTCACACACAAAACTACGTCTATGAACTCCCACACATTCCCCACCCATCCACTCACAGCCACAACCTTGTCATTTCCTATGACATTCCAGGCCTCCATTACCTGCATACATTAACAAACCTCTCTGATGTTTAAAATTATACATTCATACATTTGAATAATTCAGATTATTTTAAAAGCTGTGCACTCACTCACTCACTTTTTGTCCAGATGGAAAGAAAGCTATTTACCTCAAATCGCATTTGAATAAATCCCATAAATCCTTTCAAAATTCCCTAGGATAAACCAATCAAATACCCTCAGTGCTGACTGGCCAATCAAAATTAGCATTCATACTTGTAGCCCTTTTTTTTTTATTCAAAACACATCAAATAGCAAATCAAATTGCAGCCTATTTGTGCAGCTCAATTTGTTTGAGATAAGAAAAAGGTGCCTGATAGAGTGAGAGTGAGGAGGAAAGCGGGACACTTCTGCAGTGGCATAATGTAATTCCAAACCTAACAAAAATATTTGATGGAGTAAACAGCGTGCCTTTGATTCATAAAAATGCTAGATGATTCTATTTATTTAACAAAAGAGAAATATATTATATGTGACAGACAAAATATACATTAGCTGGCCAGTGGGTGTGAATGTCCAATTATTCCTGAGACGAAATCTGCTTATCACACTCACCAGACAATGTGTGTATGCCTGTTTCTGGGCTTGCCTGTGTGAAACAGTCAAAGCTCCGTTAGCAACAGAGAGGAAACAAGGGTGGCAACCTGTATGCTTTCTTTCTGCTGACCTTTAAACATGAGTGAGCTTGTGAGTGGAGGAGTTAAAAAAAAAAACAACAAAAAAAACAAAAGAAATAGTGAGTAAGGAATTAAATAATGATGGAATGTTTTCACTAATGAAGCTACAACAGCTAAAACTGCCCAATGAGAAGAAAATATTTGAAAATCTTACAATTGGGTTTTACTGGATGCACCACAGAGAACAGTGGACAGACAATGAAACCTCATCTCTGTCTTGTTCTTATTCCAACTGTAAATCATGACAGGCGGTAACCTCCAGCTTCCTCTTTCTTCCTCTTTCTAACAACTAACCGTCTCTTAAGACTCATGTTTCCTACATTTTAACGGATCACTCACACACACAGACACACAGATCCATTATGTTTGACCTCCAAACTGTGTCCAACAACTATGGCTGCCAGAATATGACTTCTTTACCATATTTATGAGAATATGGAATTTGTTTGAGTTTATGATGACTGACTACTTTATTATTACAATAAATATTTGTGGCAATTACAGCTGAGTTAAAGAACAAATAAATCTCAAAATGTAAAATTTCCCCTGCAAACTTCTCTTGTTCAACTTTTAACTAAAAAATGCAGGTGTATCATCACCCTGCGCTGTCACATCTCACATGTGCACAAAAACACACATACACACACTAATGTTTAAGCAGCTGGTGAGTTTGCCCTTGACTGCTCATCCCCGGGCACTGCAGTGGCATGGAAGCAGCTGCTTAAGAGTTTTGGATGGGATTTAGAGAGCCATGTCCTTGTCAAGGGTATATTCTCAAAGATAAACTGAGTTTGTGTACAGACTGAAACAGCACAGTTTTAAAAATCTAATTCTTACACAACTTAGTTGTTTTGCTCCCATAAGTTTGCCCTGTCCATCCATGTCTGTCCAGACTCACATTCAGAAAATGGATTCCTCACATGCACAATCTGGCGGCAAAGAAGAGCTATACAATGAGCAGAGTTTGTATAAAATGTTACAACAAGTGTATGGACTCGTGAGTTATAACCTTGACCTTTGACCAAAAAAATATAATTAGTTTATCCTTTGCTCAAAGGGGACATTTTTGGCAAATCTGAAGAAACTCCTTTTAGTTATTCCTGAGGTATGGTTTCCACGAGCATGGCACTGATGTTCGGAGACAGTGACCTTGACATTTGATCCACTAGAATCTAATCAGTTCATTCTTGACTCCAATTGAATGTCTGTGCCAAATCCAAAGGTTCGCTGTCGAGATGTTCCTGAGATATTATGCTCACCAAGGAAGACAGGTGAATGGACAAAACCAGAACACATAAAGCTTTGGGCTACGGCTATCACGGCCACAGGCAGATTATTCACCGAGCAGAGGGCTAAAATACACTTGATATTTGTATAAAGGAGCATGTTTGTTTAGGCTTTTCTAATTTGACAACTATGTGATAATCATTTCAAAATGCATTTGACTACAAGATCAAAAATATCTGAAATAAAGCTGATGAAAAAGTTATTATAAATCCTCACGTGTTTGACAGCTGTTAGGAATGAGGCCTTTGTGTCTGCAGAGACAGGATAAACAGGCTGTTGTACTGAACAGAATTTGAAACGCTCATGATCAAACTTTCAGATTTAAGTATATTTATATAATGTGCATGAGTGAAATGAGACAATAGAAGAGGGCCTAGCATGATGTGCAGTACAGTTTCCCACAGTTTGACAACAGTGGTGTGGGAATTTCTGGAATAGCAGACAACAGATAAATGACTTTCACAGATACAACAGAAAATATATTCTAGATAGCAAATGGCCTGGTGAGATTTGTTTTATCAGCATACAGGACTTACCCTTGACAAACCTGCCTGGGGCTCTAGTAGAGCCATGGCTTGCGGCACAGTTCGGATTCTTACAGGCTATTCTTAAGGAGCAGATGCTGAGGCACAACAGCTGTTGTTTTTTTCTCTTCCCTTTCTCATTAAACATGTGAGAAACCTAGTTATGTTATACCAGTTCCTTAAATTTCTTCTTTATTACTGTTAATGCCAGTTAAGAATCAGCTTCCACAAAACTTTGGACCATGTAGAAACCAGAAGTCATGTTCAAATTGTGTCTGTGTTTGTGTGAGTGTTTGTGAGAGGCAAAAAAAGGAACTCACCCTGGAAAGACTGTCTGGTTCTCTCCACTAGCTCTTCAATTGGATAGCTGGCCAGGTCTCCTCTGGCATGCTTAGTCTTACAGTAGGTACAGGCATTCAGACACCTAAAATGGCAGACAGACAGAGAGCTGGTAAGAGAAAAAAGGATGCTTAAAAGAATGCTTTAAAGCATTATTCTCAAACATCTATTTACTGAGCATAGAAGTATACCAATGACAAGCTAATATTTGACAAAAAAGTTAAATGTGCAATATTGGTAAGATATGGTTTGACAGTTGAAAAGAAATGTTATTAGATAAATTCTAATTTAACTTTCATATTCATAATTTTTTTGTATCATATACTTCATTAAACATGGTGCAGTCCTTTTTTTTACCATCTTACCCTAAAATCTTGTGTTCCATCACACTGTACACACATTGATTTGTTGTTGTGACTGATGCTGTCTCATTGAAAATGGTCTCTAGATTTACTTAATGACTTAGTAAATACAACTGACTAAAATTCATGTTTGCATCTTGTACAGTTGTACAGTCACTGACACAATCTATCCACAGACCTGCCAAAGTACTTAAAATCATTCCTGTTGTATGATATACACAAGATGAAAACAATACCAGCCATCCTGTTTTAACTGCTACTATTCTCATTTAAATTAACTGATCTAAACTCTGGAAAATGCTACTGAGGAGAACATGGTGGGTGTTCCGACAGACTTTTTAAAATGTTTTTAATGAAATCTATTCATGCACCTTTTACCAATAGAGCAGAAGCAAGAGAAGACAGCAGGGAAACAAAACTGTCCTTACTCTCCTAAACTCTTTATAAGGACTCCGAGATCCAAAATAACTTTGGACAGCTATCTCTCAACAGTGGAAAGATTAGACTCAATGCAGTGTTTTGTTCTACAAGAAGCATAATTTTAATTGACCGTGGAAGGGAGGGACTAAGATTGTGAACCAGAACAATTTTTAAAAAAGGAATAACACATAGGGCAAAAAGAATAAATACTGCCTCAGAGCAGATCCAAAGCATTAACTGGTATCAACTCCAGAGGACTCTTTGTTTAGCATGAAGAATGCTTTCATTCAAACTGTCTGTAAATCAGAAAAAGCATAAAAGTCACTGATAAGAACTTTTTCTATTTACTCCATTTTTGCCCTTCAAGTCAAACCGAGCTAAAAGTACACACTGTTACTACCATTGCACTGCTGTTAGGACAGTAGTTTCACTCAACCCACAATTTCACAGACTGTCCACACTGCTTAAATTTAGTTAGTTTCTCACATATACATGTATATATTGTGACTTGTTGGTTTTGGGGGGGCTTAATGGGATTGCTAATTGTTGGCTAACAAGCTAAATACTTGCAGATAGTATTTTATTTTGCACCATAATTCGAGAATAATCCATTCAAACCCCAAAAAGGGCATTTAGGTTTAAGGGTGAATTTTAAAGTTTCTTACAGAGATGCAATCCAACTGCAATTTGTAGAACTGATTGTACCAAGCAGGTCAAACTGCAATGCTACTGTTACCTCAGATATCAGGCATCAGGCACCTGATAACTGAATCATTCCATCCAAGTTCCAAAGCCAAGCGTAAATTAAAATGACCACGTTCTAAACAGTGATGGCTATATGACTTGAAACAGCTGGAAAGCATTTAGCTGCAAATGTTCAAACCCAACTGCCAGCTGACGCTTATGGAAAACGCTGAGCTTATCAATTAAATTTGCTTCTAGTCAAAGAATGAATGCAACTAAGGTTACAGACATGGGGTGTGTACATAATTCCACACATGACATGTTGATCTAGTATGGGATAGATTTTTTTACTACAGGACAGTCTCCCAGATGCAGTAAAAAAGCCAACTGATAACTAACTCTGAGTTCCAAAACCATTGTCTATCCCCTTATTTTGCTGTTGATATGTACGTCCAATCATTCCTATGTGACAAATTGAAGTAGCTGCAGATTAGGGCCTTAAACCCCATAGTAAGATTTGGACCGATTGTTCATAAAACATATTTACTTTGAATGTTTTGACATATTTACCAGACAGACAAAGGAGGACAAAATTTTGAAAAAGGTTTGATCAAGTCCTTTCATCACAGCAATAAACTTTTCACAAAATCCGCGGTGAGCACACTGAGCAAGGACAGAAGTATAAAAAAAAGGGACAGAAAAGTGCAAAACTGAAAATGACGTCTGCCTCTATTGTTGTATTGTTTTTGAAATGGACGAACAATTGTCCACAGTTATTTAATGTTAAAAATGCCCAGTGATATGATAGGAAGAGGCAAGGACACCACTAGAAGTATACATCACTTCATATCGTTAACATAGTTTGTAGTAGTCGTCATATTGCCATATTTAGATTTAATTGGAGCGACATTTGCCTAATACACATAAACGTGATGTTAATTCGAAAAAAATAATCTCCAAGAAGAAAAACAAAGTGTGACTAATATTGGACTACAGGCTAGCTATAAGCGTAGAAAGCAACAAGACCTTACAATGCAAGTCTTTGACTTGACTTTAACTTCTGGCTGTAAGAGTAAAAAAATTCCCTGCTGTTCAGCACAACGATCAGCGCTGTCTGATTACTATCGGGCCTGCATGGATCAATTTAGAGAAATAAAATAATATTAGACAGACCACAAACATAAAGTTATATAGTGGGACCCTTCCTGGACCAGAATGACCAGTATTAAATATAAACTTGTTTTTTAAATATTGATATTTTTTTCTTTGAAGCACCTTTAAGTACAAACATAACTATCTTTGTGAATTCATTAAAAAAAAAACAATGATAACTTAAAAACTGCTGTAGATCATAGTGTGTTACTTGCCAAGCTGCTGAAGTTCAGTTTTTCCCTATTGCCATTCCATGAATGCTGTCTTATTTGGAGGTCAGTGATAGTTGTGCACTTCAGGGATCGATGTTGGGTTCCCTCTTGTTCAGCATTAACATAAATTATATTGTCATTGTATGCAATGAGTGTAATATCCAAATATATGCGGACAATGCAGATATTTATTAGCATAAAGACAGCATGCTTGAATCAAGTTCAAGAGAAGGCCTGTGACACACATGGTTTTAATAACTCCTGTCTTCACAACACTTTTCTATATAGCTTCATTTTATCTCATAACAAATAAATACTTAAAATAGTAATTAGGTGCATCTATTTCATGTATTTGTGGATTTAAAGAGTAGTCAATCACAGGCAAATGTAATTTCTTTCAATTGTGAGGGAAGAAAAAAAGGTTTACAATCAGTAACAACTGTCTATAACATAAGATTAAATCAATTTTCCCTCACAGAAAAGAAGTTAGGGTAAATGTAAACATATCGTAATACTGGAATAACAACAGTAGTGCAGAAATTATTATATGATTCTAATCAGAAAGTACTTGTTGGTAATTTGTTGGCACAGTTCTAACAAAGGGAAAGGGTTTATCAACCCCACAGTGTGATCTCCACTTGTTGATGATCCTCACATGTAGATAGGAAAAAAACAAAGCAGAAGACAGAGGTGTGGGTAAAGATTTTTATCTGCAGCTGGCTCACTGTGATAATTCATGCTTAGACCTTTTATTGTGATGCAGTGACACACATAAATGTATGCATTTTGGTAATTGTTGTCTATTATGTATTGATGTCTGCTGTAGTTGAAACTATGTCTACCCACTAAGGATGAAAATTAGCTATTATAAGTGGACTGGCATATTTTATGAACTGACAATTGTCCCTGTTAAACTGAACTATCTAACAATATCTTTATAACTTTTTTTAACCAAAATGTCAGGAGAATTTTATGGGAACCCGAGGAAAGAGAAAAAAAAAGTATTGCTATCTATCTATATCTCAATCCATCGCTCTCTTTCAGGGTATTGCTTATCCTAGTTGGGGGCACTAAAGATGGCAGATAGGTCACAGGACCTAGCACTGGAGAAAACACAGGCAGATGGGACCCTGTGTGCTCACGTACACACTCATACACCACCAGGGGGTCCATCCATCTTAATGTGATCAGGCCCAGCTGAGTGGATCACACCAACATTTATCTCAAGAGACAGCCAGTGGCCTGCTTTGAGTATATGTGTGTGTGCTTGCATCAATTATGTGCATGTGTGTTCATGTGCCAGTGGGAGTGTGTGGCTGCTGAACATTTGTCCAGTATCACAACAACGCATTAGCAGATTCGACCTCTCCATCAGCCTAAACCGACTCCGACAACAAGTCAGCACTCTTAGACTGACAGAGATGGAAGGAGAGGCGCAGTGTCACTCCGTCTGACACAAACACACACACACGCATACATTTGCTACGCATTCAAGCATTAAAGTTTCCCAAGAGAAGACAAAACAAAACAAAAAAATCAAAACAAAATATGAAAATCTCAAAATCTCCTGCTTATCAGGCCTCCATTCCTTCGTTATTGTACTTTTGTCTGTGAAGTCCCAGTTAATTAAAATACTGAGGTAGTTGTTGGACCTGACAAACAGCATACAGCAGTTCATCAATGTGTTACAATACAATGAAAGAGGCTACCTCCCCTGTGTGTATGTGTGCATGTGCATAAGAGACAGAGACTATCATGGGGTTGCAGCCTTGAAAAGGTAACAAAGAAAAGAAAGCCTAGAGGTTTCTCTTTAGATTTGTACAGCTCCCTTGACATATACACACACACATACAAACAAATAACGTATTGTTTGCTTAGGATAGGCTCCCATATGTAGCCTGTTAAAGATACAGGCATGTCTTCTCAATGGTAAGCATGTAGAGTCGACACATTAATTAGAAAACTGTTCTATGTAGAAACAAATTGTGCCATGTGTGAATTCATGGGAGGGGGGTCCTATTGTCTGAGCTTGAAGATGCAATTATTAAAACAAAGCTTAATAAACTGTGAGGGGATGTCTAAGCACTTTGCCAATTATGAAGTAAAAATTATTCACTGCACTTATTGTTGAGAATGGAAGAGGGGTGGAGTGGGTATAAGAGCAAACAAAATCTTAAAACTGCTATTATAGGCATGAACAAAGCCCAAAGCCTCTAAGTTTACAGTTAATGTCATCTCAAAGTCAAAATGGAGGTTGAAAAATAATGTGGAGTCAAGGAACAAAGAATGATGACACAATGGAGTGAAGACCTATTATGAGCAATGAATAGTGGATGATTAGTAGTTCAAAGAATTGCTAAACCTTATTTACCCTTCATACACTGTCATTAGAGATGGTTGCATTTGAAGAAAATGATCCTTACAACTTTTATCTAATTGGGGGCTGTAACCTTAAACTATGGATAAGGATTTCAAGGATGAAAAACTGCTATATTGAACAGATTATCAATAAGTTGTCATTGGTTACAAATAATGAAAGACTGCTGTCAGTGCCAACGATACAAAGTACATGATCAAACCAGAGCTCTCATCCACACAAGAATATCTAACTGGCAATAAAGTCTGCAGGAGTTAAAGTAAAGTGATACTGGGATATTTCATAATTAAGCCTAGGAACAGGTGATTAATTTGAATGGGGTGAACTGGAGTTAAAACATAAAACATGCAGGGGCATCTCTGTGACCAGGACTGAAAGGGGGCCAGAGAGAAAGTGTTTGTGTATTCAGCTTCCAGTTGTTTTGTTTTGTTCTAACCAAATCTCTCTGATTTTTAGTTCAGTTTCTCTCCAAGTTGTGGCTGTACTTACTCATATCAATACAATGTTGTGAACAATAGAGATATTTTATTTTGCTTTTACTTGTGTTCCTGCTAATGGGAACGCGACTTTCTTTATATTCAAGTATTTAAACAATCAGATCTATCAGAAATCAGATGTGATTAACACTCAATTAGGTGAGCTTCGTTAGCCGCTATTTAATGCTGCGAGGGGGAAGAATACAAGTACTAAAAGCATAGAGAAATGTTGGATGAAGGGCAGACAACAGGCTTCGACACCTCTTTAGGTGTCATACTGGTAAACGTGTGTAGGCCTCTCTGTCTACAAGTTTCTTCCCAAAAGCTGTGTGTGTGGGTGTGTGAGTGTCGAATTTTCCCAAAAGCTGTACACTGAAAGAGCTCTCTCTCTGAGTTCTTGTTTTATTAAACTTTTCACATGCTGACCTTGGTTTTCTATAACTACCACAGCGGCCTCACTTGTTTTGACTGGAGAGAGAAAAAACTTGTTTATATGTGAAAATATAACCCCATATCTACATAGGAACTATGGGTACCACCTACTTGTTTTGTCTACAGACAGACCTCCAGACTGTGTTTGTGCTAAATCAGTCAGCCCATTGTTCCAAGACAAGAATGATATGTTTGTTTATTATGAAACACCAAATAATAATGTCACGTGGTACAATATCTGATATGAAGATCTGATTCACTGAGGTGGCATATTTTCTAACTTGTTGATCGCCTGTCTTAAAAGCCACATTAGTGTGAAACTGACTGTTAAAAACATTTACGTTGAGTAGGAGTGTGTGTCCACAAGAAATATTTTTTACATAATTTCTCTGCATTTTCGATGAGTCACATATGAGGATAATTAGTGAGTGGTTATTTCAGTTTTTGCTGAAACACACCCAACATCTATGGGTAAAACATCATCTTAACAAATTGTCTACATAGATACAAATAGCCCTTAGTAGTTGATGCAGTTACATATGAATAAAAAGGTTTAGTGTTTTTGCGCACTTCATCTCTTTTATTGTACATTCCAACACCCTCACATTAACTTCAAGAGGGTCTTTATGATTGAAGTGCTACTGTTTCACATGAAAACCCAACGCACTTGTGCACGCACACAAACAAGAATGGCTAAGTGAGAAAGAAAGTGCTTTCAAGGTTGAGGATTCTGTCTAGAAGACTATGGACCATTGCCTCCTGGAAGGAAACAGGCAGGAAACTGGTCTGTTCATAATTAGTCAGTTGTGTGTGTGTGTGTGTGTGTCTGCGTGTGTGTGTAAACTGTGTTTGCTGTGACATACTGGACTAATTCAGTTACTCAGGGGTTCTGTAGTGTAATGCCTTGTAATGACACACAATCTCATTTTGTCCAAGGAAAGACATCAATCTTTTGGATTTACTGCAGGGAGCAGAGTCTCTCCTGGTGTGTGAGTAGGAAGATGGTGTGTGTTTGTGCATGTGTAGCATGTATTTGAGTGTTTGTGCGTTAAGCAGTGGGGGAGAGGGAAATGGAATAATATATTCAGACCAGTGGAGCTGAAAACTACCCATACGTTGGTTTGATAAACAGCAGGGAAGGCCACCATGGTACATAGCTAGAAGAGGTGTGTGTGTGTGTGTGTGTGTGTGTGTGTGTGGAAACATGTCTGTATATAATCATGTGTATCGTGAACGAAATAGAAAAAGAAAATGGGAATTCCTTTGAGAAGGTGTGTGTGCTTGTTTGTGTGTCTGCTAATCCGCAAAATCAAGAGAGACAGTGTAATACTGTGCATCCATGCATTCCCACAATCATACACACATATGTACGTGATCAGAAACCCTTGAATACACACTCTTTACTTCTCTGTAACTACTTTCCTGAAGAACATCAGCACATTTTCACCCCTCTTTTCTTGCTGCTTCGCTTCATGCACTTTCACTTCTGGTATTCGTAGACAAAACAACACAAAGGAAAGATGACACCATTGACCAGCGAACAACAAAATGAAAATGCAGTCAAGTAAAGAAGCGCAACATAGCTTGATGTTAGTGATTTTGCTGTTACAATGAGGAACCTATATGGATAAATTATCTGTGGTGACCCCGGTGTAGGTGATGTTTAGGTCTGAATGAAGCTGAACATATTTTGATTGTATAGAATTGGGTATTGGGTACAGTGTTTGTACAAAACAGAAATCGAAAGGTATCTTTCTGTGTCTCTTTGTTTCATCTGCAGCAGAAACTGGCTCCTCATTCTCAAGGGCCTTATTCTCTTCCCCACTGAAACTGCCTGAGAAATTCAAATTACAAAAGAGCACATAAGCCTTATTCAATTTGCTTTAAACTTGGGTAATGACTTACTGTCTTGCCCATTTTCTCATTTTCTCTCTCTACATTTTCTTTTTCAAGTGGAGACTTTTATCAGCAAAAACTATTCTTATAGTGACTCTACTGTTCTTTAGTGAAAGTCTTTATTAAGGTGTATCACCAGTGAGTGGAGATGCTTTGGCTTTTTCTCCTGCCACGTCAAGGCCCCTGGCATCAAAAACGTAATGTGCTGAATTCAACTGATTCAAAAACAGAAATTGTTTCAAGGAGGGCTAAGAAAAGAATCTGGCAGCAGAGGCAGTTTTGAGGCATTCTAAGTGGGACAGACAAAATGGAACTCGACCAGCAGGTGCTAAGGACTGCCACCTCTCTGCTGACAAGCATGAACGTCTAGTGTGGTAATAGTTAATATCAGAATAGTGACTAAAGAATGTTCAAAAGAAGTTTACATTTAAACGGATGCAACAGCCGGACAAGGTGCTGTGAGAATTCTGACGTCTATTCATAATGAGCTTAATGAGGGGAAAAAAGATTGTAATGACACAAATCTCATCAACCATAGCAACAAATAATGCATCTACGACGATGAAGCCACAACATGTTTTTATGCTAGTGCATCTCAAAAAATAGGAACATCATGATTTTGCATTAGTTATTTATCATATATTTTAGACTTACTACAGGTAAACTAAAATATTTAAAGCATTTTTATTCTGATACAGTAATTATGGCCTACAAAAAATTGCTTTTTAAAATTTATTAAAAAACACAACTCAAAATGTTAGAATATCGTACTGTCATTTTCTTTGATGAACTAGCAGATTACATTAGTCCTTCACTGGTCAACCAATGATTAATGTAATGAATGCAGTGTATATCGTGACAGTTGTGTGTATGTGGAATTGTTGTTCCCCTCAACCTACACAGCTGTGCCCAAATTTTATTTCTCTCTCAGTTAGTTGAATGCCTGAATGTTTACTTTGTTATAATGCTTCACAACAATCTAAGTAAATGTCAGCTTGGTAAGTCCTATTACTGGAATCTGTCCCCGTTGAAACAGATGGAGAACTTGTGTCAGGCAGACACAAAGAAAACAGGAAATGAGTGGCTAACTCTCTGAAGGCCTGTCAGTGAACACTGACATTCACAATGTACACTAACAGACATGCATACGGCCACTTACTTTTGTTACAATACAATGGTTAATATACACACACTTTAACTTCGTCGACTTTGTTGACATTGCCTGTAAACCTATGAATTCCCTTTGTATTTTTCTCCACAGACTATAAGTGAGAAAAGAAATCAAGGATCGGCAGAAAAACAGGTCAGTGAGAAATTAGCAACAGACTTGCTGAAATATCTTATAAATGCAGTAATCGACAAAATGCAAAAAATTAGTAGCAGTTAATACAAAGTAGTAGAAGCCCTTCGTATAACATTTGTTCGCATTATTCATTGATTAGATTTCTTTTTTTCCCATGCAAAAGGGGGGGGAAACACAATCAAGTTAGATTTATTATTAACCTGAACTATTTATTTCAAACAAATTAAATGCACACATCAGCTTATGGCACTATGTAAGTCAATATACCCATCCATAGCACCAACACATGATAGAGTCCTGCACGGGTCAGGCTCTAAACTCCACCCACCCACACACCCGTACACCCATACCCACACAGAGAGAGAGAGCGAGAGAGAGAACTTAGTACTAGAACTGACCAGTTATCGGCAGTTTTCTATCAAACACGCACCTTCATTTAAGTCCCGTGACCCGACCCGTAGGCCGTGACTAAACATAAAGCCTGTGAAATTGTGTTCTTGAGTTATCGCAGCGGCTGCTGTGCCTCTGCAATTTTCGACATGTTTCTCCAGGGAGGATGTGCCTATCTCACGGCTATCAAATGCTAACACTTTATGACACTGTTAACAAGCAGCAAAGCCACTAACAATGTTACTCTCACAGTCTGTCATCACACATGACTTCTCCCAAATGTCTGACTTGACTGTGGGTAGCTCACTTACACCCTATTTCTGAACACTGAAAACTCGCACTCTCAAGAACAAGCATATATCCAGGAGAGTTTTTCGGGATCCGGAGGGGGGGGCGGGGCAGTGAGTTGTCTGCTGTGAGATGGCATCAGGAGAGAACAAGACAAGCGAAACTCCAAAGTGAATTTCATGACAACAGCTTGAAACGTTCACATCAATTTGTACTAGATGATTGATGATGATGATGATGATAAATGACTATATTGCTCTAGTCATTTACTGTATCTCACGTGGAATAAGCCACTAGTATATCGAGTATATTTGATGTATCGACCTCCCCTAGTGGGGGGTGTAATATCCTGTTTGGGATCATAAATATTTTCTGCTATGTATGTTAAACTCTGATTCCAAACATAGAGTACCTTTTCTTACAGTGCTTATAATAATTATATATAAAAAAAGTCTTCCAAGCAGTGGAGCAAACCTCCAACGTACATTGGCACTAGTTCAAATTCTAACAACTTATTAAGAAACATGACCTGCCAGCACAGCAATCTAATATCAAGGCAGCTGTCAGCCTACCAGCACTCTCAAACCACAAGAAGGCCTCTTTTACTGCGTCAGTTTGTATAGCTGCCCGCCTGGGGGATATGAATGATCAAGTCGGTCATTGGTTTTTGCACACTGCAGTAACAATGATAGCTTAATGTGACTAAATAGAGAACAGAGAAGAGACAGGCGACTAAATGACATGAGCTATAACTATGTAACAAATAGCACTTGTTCGCACAAAAAGCAAAAAGTTCACACACAAGTTTAATGAGCCATGCTTACTGAGTGGTGGTAAATTCCTTACTTACGACACTAACCATCACGATCACAACTCGTTCACAAAAGGCGCTTTGTCACTGAAACGCACACATACATATACATATCCAAACCGTAAGAAGGGCCTGTTAGTGTAGCCTAAGGCAAAATACACACACACACACACACGCATGGCAGCTTCTCAATAGTACCAAGCATGATAAAACTGGAGCACAAAAGCGAGCATTAGAAAGGCAAGGCGGTATGAAAAGATGAACTCTTCTTTCAGGCTTATCTATTTGCCTTACGAAGCTATAAAACTATGAAGAAATAACAAGGGAGAATTACAAAACTAAAAAACTGAAAAATAAATGCTGGCATCTGGAACATAAGATAATTAAAGAGCATGAGCCCAACATGAGCTGCTAGAGTCAAAAACAAAAAATTGAGAAGGGTGGAGTTAAAAAGCAACTACATTTGATTCAATCCCATGTTGAAAAACATGTGAGAATGTGTTACTTCTATGCTACTGTTCCCTCTATTTCTTTAACACTTCCATAACATTCAATATCCAAAAGATTGGTTGCTGTAATTCAAACTTTAGAGATTCACAATTTTTTTTATTATTATCATTATTATTATTATTAGTAGTAGTAGTAGTAGTAGTAAAAGCTGCTTTAAATCAAAGTAGGTAACTTCTTATAAAAGCCTTGGCTGTGAGCACCTTTCGTGTCAATCCAAGTTAAAATAACTGTACACTTTTCTAATATTCAAGGCCCCTTGGAGTCAAGACTGATAATGATGTTTGATATATGTTGAGGGTCAAAAATTGTTAGTGACTTGTAAAAATATTGAATTGAGCCTAACCAACAATGTTTAACAAGTGGAACTTTAATAAAAAAGCTCCGGGAACAGATTGGATTGAATCTGTATTTATTTTAATAAAGAACATGTTGAGTCCAATTTCAAGTTTACTGAATTGTGTATACAGCACTCTTGTATAAATCATTTATGGTGTATTTTATCTCCGTAATACGACAAACATACTCACTGTGTCGACAAGTGAAATAATAAATCACACAGAAAATTGGTCCAATATGCCACTTGTTAATTGAACCTTCAAAAAATAGTAATAAAACAGATTTTCCTCATTATTGTGTTAAGTAAAGATGACTTGAAATTACTATGCTAATGGCCCACGAGCAACTTAACATTGTTCCTTTCATACAAAGCCACAGGGCATTTTGGGACTAACTGGACTATGTTAAATTTACTTTCCAAGGGGATTAAAATTACCTTGGTGAGAGAAAAAAAAAGCACCAATCTAATTTGGATTTAATGGATGCAAATGAATTAATATGCAACTTAATGAAACTAATACTGTGAATCAATTTCAACAGGAAATTAAATTTTCGTATGTAGTCCCAGGTGAAACTATATGGCAGGGTGTTGCGAGGATCTGCACTAATAAAGTGAAGGGGATAGGGTACGGTTGGTTCAACTGTGAGACACACACTAAAATTACTCTCTGGAGCAATTTGAAGCCAGTAAATTAGTTCTGTTTTAGAAGTCCAATAAGGTTGAGGTTTTAGCATTTTTTTTCTGTTTATAAAAGCACTTTGGGGTGTCTGAGAGACATAAGTGTGTTCCAACCTTCACACTTGAGTTTCAAATCCCTGACTGACGGCCAACATACTCACTTCCTCCAGTTTGTGTTTTGTTGAACGGTGTCTAAACTCAATTTATTACAGTGGTAAGCATGTAATGCTTGTTAGTGACGATTGGCTCAAATGAATATCACTGAGATCCCGTAATAAGATACCAAATTAGTGATATTTTATCTAATTTGGAAAATTACTGAGGAAACCCAAACAAGACTACAATTCACTACCGTGAAAATTGTGAGGCTGTACTAAATGCTAATATCCGCATACTAACATGTTTACAATGACAATACTAGCATGCTGATTGTATATTTCTATACTTTACCACGTTTCCTCAAGGAACAGTAAGAAAAAATAAAATCTATTACCCACATTTTAGATATGCTAATACAATTATACCTTGAAAGTACCCTATTGCTGTCGGTGTACACCGTGGCACTGATTTCCATAATAGCCCCGATTTTCAGGGAAATAATTAAAATATTCAAAATGCAGCATGACCTAAACTTGACTTTGGTTGAATAACAAAGGAATGGAAGTGGAGATGTTAAATCAAATTTTTTGTTCTGACAAAGAGGCAATTACAACAACTGCAACTGATTTTTATCCTCTGTATGTCTGTAGGTCATACAATGACCCCTCTGTTTCACTGACCAACAAATGTCAGCAATGACTTCAGCATAATTTCAAACAGAAAAAACAGAAAACGTGAAGAGCACTATTTTATTTTCCTTAGTCCACACACACTTTAGTGTTGAATTTCAGGAATGACAAATTTCAGGGTCCAAATATAATTTGAACAGCTGAGAACACATTAATATTCGAATGCTGAAATCATCATTTAAATTTGTGTTTTTGGTTTCATAAATGTGTTTGCTACCATTCCTGCATCTCACCATACTCGTCGGTAATTTACCAACATTTTGCAAACAGAAAGCTTTTAGGATGCCTGTAGTCCTTTCAATCAGGGACGTGTACTGATTTTGCTATGCCGCTCTGAACTTTGGCTGCAGTTGCCCGCTTCACCGATTTGTTCACTTCAGCATCTCGCAGTCATCGCTACCTTGGACCAAATCGGTGGCAGGCACTTTCAAAAATGCTTTTCCTTCCAGCAGAATCCTTTGGCATGCAGGCGGTATTCAGGTTACATAGAGTGGCAAACAAGGAGGGGCAAGCCGCAGCTGCTTATACACAACGCAAAGAAAAAACATCGCTGCGCAGTAACTACAGAGAACACCGCCTACCTGCATCTGTCTGTGTGCAGGTCAGATGTTCTAAAATATAAAAGGAATTGTACGATGAGAAACCAGGTTTAAGCCCTTGGTTTTAGTACACTGTGTGAAATGGTGCAGGGAGCTTTCTTGCAATTAATAATGATAATTGTGGTCATTATTTCTGTATTTAGAACACACTCTATTCGACAAAATGGGCAACAATCACATGCTGATAAAGTCATTAGTAACAGTTTAGTGTTTATGGATATACATAGTGAATACTATTAATAACATTTGAGCATAAAAATATGAATATAATTCAAATATTACAAAAAATAAGGAATGAAATCAAGTTGGATTATAGAGGAGACACAATAAGGAAACAATGACGCCAATGACCACTTCAGAGAAAAGCACACTTTAAGCATGGACTTACAGTAGCAACTGTGTTATTTGAGAGATTTGTCAACAACTGTATCATCCACTCAACATTTTCGGGTAATCCCCCCGCCTCCTAAAAGAGTTCCAGTTAGATGAGTAAAAACAAGGGGATTTATTTGTGGCCAAAAGGGCTAGGCTGACTGAGTTCATCTGGATCAGATACAGACCCCCTGCTGGAGGGAGACTGGACTGACACGCGCGCGCACGCACGCACGCACACACACACACGTTGGTTTATATAACCTGAAAATTGATTGTTGCTTATGTCTGTTATGAACTTTAAATGCATTTGTGTGTCTGCCAGTGTCACAGGTGTTCACAATAACAGTCAAGTTTATACTAGCAGACAGAGTAACCAGCCAACAACATCAAAAAAGAGACAGCATGCTTCACACAGAGCATCAGTTTAGAATATATTATTCAGATTCAGATTCAGAATACTTTATTTATCCCAGAGGGAAATTGTTACTTTACAGTTGCTCCGTGTAAAATAAATAAAAGTCCAACAGAAAATAAATAGTGTAAGAGAATTGCAGTATAAATAGATGAAAGATCTGAGGGAGTGAAAAAGTCCAAGAGCCATTCAGAGGGAGGAGTTGTACAGTTTGATGGCCACAGGCAGGAATGATTTCCTGTGGCGTTCAGTCATGCACTTAGGTGGGATAAGTCTCTCACTGAAAGTACTCTTTTGTCTGACCAGCACATCATGAAGTGGGTGTGAGACGTTGTCCAAGATTGACCGTAGCTTATTCAGCATCTTCCTCTCTGACACCACCGTCAGAAAGTCACACCTCCACAACGTCACTGGCCTTGCGGATCAATTTGTTGAGTCTGTTGGCATCCGCCACCCTCAGTCTGCTGCCCCAGCACGCAACAGCATAGAGGATAGCACTAGCCACCACAGACTCATAAAAGATCCTGAGCATACTCTGGCAGATGTAGAAGGACCTCAGTCGCCTCAGAAAATAGAGACGACTCTGGCCCTTCCTGTAGAGAGTTGCAGTGTTCTTTGCCCAATCCAGTTTATAAATGTCATATCACCACTAACAACCCTATCATGCTTATAATTTCTGAATAAAGCTGTCTTCCACAGTAAAAACTTAACTTTGAATTAAATACAAGTTGTCTCAGGTACACAATAACATTACCTTGACTTTGTTTGTGGAACCTTCATGTAAAACTATCACACACGTGGCCACCGTGACTGGTGTACCCAAAATCTGCCGTTAACAATAGTCCCTTTAATCTCCCACATGCCCATATAAATCTATCAAACGAATTCACCATCCTCTAACACATTTATCAACAATTAAAAAAAACAAAAAAAAAACAGGCAGAGGGTATTAAATTGCCAAAAACTGGCTGCATCTGTAGTAATAAAACTAACATTTAACACTAGTGGCCATTTTTTACATGATGGTTCACAACAGAGTAGTGAATGAGACTAAAGTTAAAAGTGCCAGCCATCTTTGACCTGAAACCATATGGCTAAACTAGTTCAATTTACAGTTTTTCTGGTTCTAAGAAACAATCAACTATTCAGGAAAGTATTCATTGGATTTTTTGATTGATGTTGCTTTGTTTTTGAAATATTATACGGAAACCAGATTTTTGACCAGATATGAACTAGCACAACGGTTTGCTCTTACAGAGGTGCACTTATAACAAAACAAAAACATTAATGGTTGTCATGTGTTTATGTTGTCACCAAACAGCATCCCAGCGCATATACTGTAACTACAACACCTCCAATAATAACATAACTATCTCATCTGGTAATAAAACAGTAATAATTATTAGATCAGAACGTAAAACCAGCTTTAAAGTTGTCTCCTTGAAACTTGATTAAGAAGCCAAAGGACTTTAACAAATTAGTGTAAGAACTAAAAAGGAGTTAAACAGAGTAACATCATGTCTCATTGAACACAATTCCTGTGGCTACAAGTGATTTATTTCCAAATAAAATTGTGAGTCAAGCCATTAGTGTTTAGACATTAAGGGCATGCAGTACAATGACTCATCAGCGGAGGCCCAGCACACTAGAATTAGTCAGTCAAAATCCTTTTAAGAAGCCCACTGAGAATACAGCATACGGGTTAACACAGACACGCATATCTGTAAATAACAAGAAATTAGCCCATAAAAATGTTGGTGCATGTTGGTGTAGATGTCTGAGCTCATGCTGCCACACTCATGTGCTTAAGTCAATCTACTGGTCCATCTATTCTACAAAGGCATTCATTTACAATATGCATAAAATCTTTACCGCCTACAGAATACCACGACTATGAGGGGAAAAGGTGACAAAGGAGCGAGGTCTATCTATGTAAATGTCTGTTTTCAAAGACAAACAGACAAATGAATAATAAGCAGCACTACACACACACACACCAAACAAACCATGTGAAATTGACAACATTAGAAGCATAGAAGGGCTCTGGTGTGCACAGAGAGGATGCATACACAGGCAAACATGAGAACACTAAAAACCGAAAGGTAGCAAAGCAGTCAAAATTGCAAACATCAATTAATTTTTATTTTGACGTGTTTGTTTGTTTTTTTGTCTATAATCCTACCCAGTGTTAATGGAGATGATTTCAATGAGAGGATTCTTTCGGATCTTGGGCAAGTCCAGTCTAGCTCCTCCGAGCCTCCGGCCTCCATCTTTCTTCTGGCTCAACAGACGAACAGAGTGGCCTGAAAACATGATTAAAAAAGGGAACTTCATCGCATCTTTTTTTTTTACTGAAGCATTAGTTGCTAAGTATATAATTTCTCCCTAGTTTACTTGCTTCACATGCATCACAATGTCAAGCAGATGTAAATGAGAATGTGCAGGTGTGGATACTTCCATGTTAAGTATTAATATTCAAGGGAATAGTTGTCCGGTTCAAATGAAAAAAAAAAAAAAAAAGAATTGAATGTTTGTTAAAAGTTTGTATAGTTGGATAACTTTCTTCAGTCTGACGACACACTCAAGCATACAGTACAAACACACACCCAAATTTGAAATGTATTTACCCAAATATACTTATAGTACATATATATTTTTACCCACAAACATAATACCTGATAGAAAACCAGCCTTCAAAATATTCATCTACTTCTTGATGGCCAAAAAATGCCTTCATTCAAATTCTGACATCAAGTCAGCTTGAATTTTGCATGAACACAATACAGGAACATGCAGAACAGCATATGAGAGTAGACAAAATGAGGTAAAGGTGTGGACGAGGGAACAGAAGTGAACTGGCCTCGCTGCACAGATATTGGCAGAATAAGACAACTTTTTGAGTCTTATTCCTGGGTCATCAAATGCTGACACTTTGCTATGTGATACACACATACATTAAACACTTTGGATTGGTATTTGACCACCCGAAAATGGAACTCAACAATCAACCGTGTTACAAATGAAACCTCTAAAACAGATGAAAAAAAATAAAACCAAAATTAGGATGTTTAGAATGAGAATGTTTAAAATATAGAGAATGATTTCACTTAGATTCTTAACTGCTAAAAGAAGCTGAGAGAAAGTGATGTCTTGGCTGTGGTGTGCAGAAATGAGATTTACAATTCTCAAACTATCTAATAGGCTAGCAGCTAGAAGGCGTACGGGATGGAGGCGCTGAGGGATGGAATTGTCTTCCTGTTTTCATCTGCTTTACATGGGTCTCCTGGGAGGGTGGGCTCAGGTCAGAGAGCATGGCTATCAATTGGTAAATAAAAATGACAATCTGCCCCAGAGGAGGACAAAGAGCCAATCGGTGAGGCATGACCAGTCACAATATCACAGTACAAGCACGGAAATTAGAAAACTTCCCTGGTTAAAAACAGCTTGGACTTTGAGCACAAATGCCATGCTCTCTTCTAGCTAGCTGTTTGTGTGGCTGACCTGGCTCATGAAACATGGATTTAATATTTACGAATGCTCAAATTTTTCCCTCTGTGACTATTGCTCCATCTGTTGACTGATACATCATTTCATCCTTATAGAAATACTTCTAAGTTTTATCGCGTCCTCACTTGCTGCTTCTAACAATCAATCATACTATAAACCTTAAATTAAAAGCTGAATTTCAATTCAATTCCAGGTCTCATTTACTTAAGCAAATGCATGTCAAAAATAAAGATTCAAACATGTCAATATGAACATGCTACTCATAGTTCCATCATCACTTTTATGTTCAAGTTCTTTCAACAAATGCACTACAGATTAAGGCACCAAAATGTCCACTAAATGATTAACTGCTTTTAGGCCAAATATTAAAACTCATTCAAATGTATTCCCTTTTCGAAGGGATTTAAAATTAGTTGTCTTTAATTTCAACCTTGATCATACTGACTAAACTGATTAGTTGCTTTCATAACTAAATTCAACCCTACTTGATTTCCCAGATCATGCAAAATTAACCCAATGGACTTTGGAGCGCAGCTTCAGGGCTTAACAAAAATGCTTGACAATACTTTCACTTTAAGGCAGCCATGTTGGTGAAAGATTGTGATCAATTTTTTCTTTGCAGATTAATCACATTACATTCATCTGGTTATATCTGATAATTTTAACTGTAGGAAAATAAAGTTACCAATACCTCATTGCATTTGCACACTTGTCAGGGGGAAGCCATTACTAGTATACATCAGATGTTTTGTACAAATTAGGAAACCATCCGTTTCTACTGTATAAAAATCTAAAACTACAAAGGACCCCTATCCGTGTGATCATTAACATCAACTCAAGAAATAATCTCACTACCATGAAAATATTCCAGGAGTGCACCCCAAGCCAAAATTAATTTCAGCCTTTTTTTTTTTTGTTCAACTTGATTGCATACTTTTAACAGAACTGCTGCTCTAGGCAGCCCCTAAGACACACGCATCAACCTATATAGTATTTTCACACTACTGACTGTCCTTTTACCTTCTGCAATCACATTCCATTCTTCTTTCATGAATACAAACCCAAATAAATCCTTGTATCCTCTTATGACATTCTAGGGTAAAGGAGGTAAGATGTGAGGGCAGATGGAGGGATAGTTGGATGATGATAGAAAAAAATACATCACAGATGAAAGATTTACAGGATAGCGAGATGAATGTTTAAATCTGAGAGGTAGGGAGCTAAAAGATTGACCTGTTGACCTGCATCTGATGTCTCATAAGTGATGGCTCTTGTTGTGTTGCCTGGTTTGATTGTGAATCAGCAGGACCGGGAGATGGGGGTGCATTGGATTGTCAGGACAAAGGTGGCAGATGAGGAAGACAGGAGGGGTGTAATGCCTGTTTTTTTTATCTCCTGGACACAATCCTTATTAGACGTGTATGACTGACTTTGAAAAAGCACTTTCTTTTCGGTCATCTCCCTTAAAATAGGAAATGTCTAAGACGCACACCACACATATTACTAATAAATGTGATATATTACTAGCAATTCTCCGCTGTGCCTTGATGCAAACATTTCAAAAGAGCACTTCCTCTGAAAAGCCATACATGATGCTTTCATTCTCAACGATGACAAGCTCCTCTACAGAGCTCCTGTCACTTTCAGATGGGAGGTCACTGAGTATCAACAAACATCAGAATATCTTCAGATGACTTAAAATAAATATGAATGCATTTCTTTGTACCTGCTATTCATTTCCCCTCCCTCCTGTCAAACTTCTCTTCTCTTTCGATTCAGTCCTAATACGCCATTATTTTCTCAGCAATGACACGCGGAAACACTTTGTTTATCCTGATGGAATAAGGATCATGAGGTTATATGGATGCCATGTACCCTCTGATCTGTAGCTAAGTAGATACATTAGCCTGTGTAACCTTTACTGCTGCATGTTTCTATGTCACACGCACACACTAAATCTGAAGCTCTAAAAAGATAAAAGAATATCTCATGAAATAGGATCATCCAAGGCTATCATCTCAGTGAAGGAAGATCAATAATAGGATGCCAATAAAGAAACAAAACATTAAAACAGACCTATAAAGAAAGAGGTGCAGCAGTTATTTATTAATGGTACAAAGATCACACATCAATAGAAGTGGATGTTCCGTTAAGGGGGAAAACGTGAATGATATGTACTGTATTTTCTAACCTTTGTCTTGGCTTCTGTATACATTGTCGTACTCTTTATATCAAACAAACACTTGAGAATTTCAAGTGTTTGTTTGTTGTGCACCATAGATAAAATCATAAAATCCAGCTAGATGCCTTTTTAAAAAGGTATATCCATGAATGTCTTTAATTATTAAAGATAAATCCAAAGATGTGTTTGTTGCAAGCAAGAAAATAATCTGAAACAGCTAAAATTATAAATAAATACATATAAATTAAGAGTTAAGCTTTTGACCAGGGTAACAACACACACAAATCATTGATGCGGCAGAGTGTCAACTGCCACAAAACTGGGCAGTAGTTGTAACATGTGAGGTTATATAAATGTTAACCACTGTGTGCCAGCTCAGCAGCCCAACCTAAGGTACAAAATAAAATACGATGCAATTTACAGCAGGTACTAACTTGAGCTTTATGTGTGGCGGATGCACAATGATTAAAAACAGTTGTAGAGTAAGTATCCTTGCAGAGTAACTGTGGTTAAGTTCTTCTTCAGACATAGTCTCACACCTCAAGAACCAAGCATTTCATGTGGAACAGACCTGCAAGCAATTTTGGTGCAGCAAAGACCTGCGTCTATTAGAAGCCCGTTTAAGTAAGTATTTTAGTAGCCATTACCAGAGGTAAATCCCCTAGCTTGAGGGTTTATGCCTTGGTCTGCGAGCTGAAGTCAAAGCTCTCAGTTTATACGAGGTCATAAAGAACTATAATGATACTGGGGAAATTAGTTTCCATGGAGGGGGTGAAGGATGGCGTAAAAAGGGGAGGGAAGGGAAGGAAGGAAAG